>APFE030611063.1:266807-313919 GCA_000404065.3 Pinus taeda | reverse complement strand
CAGGAGGCACCGCAGGAGGCGCCGCAGGAGGCGCCGCAAGGGACGCCGTAGGAGGCGCCGCGGGAGACGCCGCAGGAGGCGCCGCAGGAGACGCCACAGGAGGCACAGCGGGAGACGCCACAGGAGACGCCACAGAAGGTGTTCTAGGTTTAGTTTTTTGTTATTGTGGATCTGGTTATCTGGGTGACTTACTGGTACTTGATGATCATTTGATATTTATGGATCCAGTTTGAAAATTTATGAAAAGTGGTCCTTGAAAGAAAAGAAGTAGGGGGTTGTAGCTCCCTTCCAGGAGAGACTGGAAAACGAGAGAGAGTTGTAGCTCTCTGCAGGTTGCAGCCTGCGTACTGATAAAGGACTGCACCAGTACAAGACCATTGTAAAAGGAGTTTCTAATTTGAAAGAAGATAGAGACATATTGCAGCAGGTGGTTTTCACCCACATTGGGTTTCCACCTTATATCTGGTGTTCTTTGATGTGACTGTCTGTTTTTCTTGTTCATGCTCATTGTTTTATGGTACTGATATGCAAAAATAATTCAAAGTATAAATAAGGAAGAATTGTTAAAAGGACTAGATAACACTGATTCACCCCCCCCTCTCAGTATTATTTTCAACACCAAGATCTCGCATGTTCGACGATCCTTGAAGTACACTACTAATAGATGTGCCTTCCAATCATGGCAAATGCTCATGAGTGAAAGTCTTGTGGGTCTCTTGGATAGTGCATCTGCCACCACATTATGTTATCCCCGCACATACTCAATATCAAAACCATAGGCCTGCACCTTGTTGACCCATATTTGTTGTCTATCATTGAGGCCTTGTTGCCCTATTAAGTGGTGAAGACTGTTGTGATCTGTCTTCACCCGAAACCTGTTGCCCACCAACTACTGTCTAAACTTGGCTACTGCACGCATTATGGCCAATATCTCATTGTCGTATATGGAATAAGAGCTCTCATGTGGTAGGAGCTTCCGTCTCTTAGAAACAATTTGGTGCCTTCCTTGGGACAAGACTACCCCAATCCCCTCACCTGATGCATCGCACTCCAATGTGAAAGGGTGTGTGAAAATCGAGAGTGCTAATACTAGGAAACAACTCATCACCTCCTTGAGACGATCGAACGCTGCTTGAGTTCCATCTGTCCATGAAAAATCCCCCTTATTAGTTAGATCAATAAGGGGTGTTGCCAACTATGATAAAACATTAACAAACTTCCGATAATAAGTACAGATGCCCAAGAATCCTCTCAGCGCTGTCACATCTCTAGGCTCTGGCCAATCCCGAATGGCCCTGATCTTCTCCTCATGCACCTTGACCCCATCTGCGCCTATGATGTGCCCCAAGTAGAGCATTTTTGTCCGCCCAAAATTGCACTTGGACATCTTGGCATAGAACTATTGCTCCTCTAAGATACACAACATTGTCTCTAGACGTTGTAGGTGCTCCTCCCACGTCCTGTTGTAGATTAAGATGTCATCAAAGAACACTAATACAAATATCCTCATCTGACCTTTGAACACATTGTTCATGCATGACTAAAAGGTAGCAGGTGCATTGGTCAACCCAAAAGGTATGACCAAGAACTCGAAATGCCCATAATGACACCTAAAGGTCATCTTTAGAATATCATGCTCCCTCACCCAAATCTGATGATACCCAGACCAAAAATCTATCTTAGAGAAGTACTTGTCTCCTCTAAGTTCATTCATCAACTCATCAATACGGGGAATGGGATACGACTCTTTAGTGTCTTCTTGTTGAGGGCCCTATAGTCAATACACATGCAGAGAGTCCCATCCTTCTTCTTCACCACTACTATTGAAGAAGCAAATGGACTAGAACTCGGGTTGATGTGGCCCAATGCCAATAGCTCCCCGATGGCCCTCTCAATCTCATCCTTATAAGCTTTGGGATGCCTATAGGGTGTAGTAATGATTGCCTGCACACCAGGCTCCAATGCTATAGTGTGCTCGAACCCCCTGTCAGGTGGTTGTCCTGGTGGTATGTCTCCAAAAATACTGGATATCTATCAAGTATCGCGTGTATGTATGGATGTGGTGGCTAGGCCTTTCCCCCAACCTCTCAAATCCTTAGATATACTACCCACGCTATGTCTCCATGCCTCAAATCAGCCTCCATCCTGTGGGACAAAACTATCTGTGGAGGATATGAATGCATGCCCCGAAGAACCATATGCTTACCATCTAGCGCAGTAAACTCCATCACTAGCTGCCTCCAATCAGTGGTAACTAGGCCAAGGGAATAAAACCATTAGACACCCATCACCACATTGGTGTCTGGTACATCCACCACGAAAAAGTGGTTTGTCATCGAATAGTTCCCCATGGTCATAGTCAGAGTGGAAACATATCGAGTGCACTACATAGTCCTGTCTCCTAGCACTAGAACTGAAAACCCCTCAAACTTTGTAGTTGTGATACCCCTCCTCTCAACCATATGAGCATCAATAAAATTTTGGGTGGCCCCACTATGTACTAAAACTGAGACACATTTTCACTACACTGTGCCTCTGATCCTCATGGTAAAACTTTTGGGAACCCTACACAAAGAAGTTAAGACTCCCCCAGCGAGTGCAAAAATGTGCTCCCCCATGTGGTGGTGTTGGTGGTGGTCCCCTCTATGTTGGATCCTTGTTGTCTCCCCCACCAAGCTCCAACTCCACCTCATCCTCATGATCGTTGTCCGAGAAAACCTCAATGTAATGCACCTATCCTGTTGTGCACCGATGATCTGATGCCCATGGCTCTTGACATGCAAAATACAACTTCCTCCTCCAAAGGTCTCTCTCAGTCTCATCGTTCAACTGCACCTTCCCTTGGGCTACTCTCTGTGTTGTGGGCACTCTAGTGTCACTTCCCTTCTGAGGGTAGGGAGTGCATGGAGGAAAGGGTGCCCGGAACTTGGAGATGACCCCCTGCAAATATCTTGTACAATTCATTGCCTCTAGTAGAGTAGATGGTTTGCTTGACTTTACCAGTGTCTGCAGTGGCTCTATTAACCCCTCCACAAATGTGTATACTCTCCTAGCCACTGACAAATTTGGGACCATGACTGAGACCCTCAAGAACTCTGAAATATAATGCTTGGGATGTCATGTCTGTCTAAGTTGGGTCAACTCTCTGAAGTGAGCCTCTGGATCCCTCCTATCAAAATGCTTGACTATTCTCCATGTGAAGTCCTCATAGGAGGTCAAGTTGGCATGCCCCAGAGTGGACAAGCCATGAAACCACCAGTCGTGTTCCTCCCCCTCCATATGAAATCTGGCCATTTTAATGGCCTCTACCTCCGTCATGTTGTTGAGTTGGAAATATATGTCCAACTTCTCCACCCAAGCACGTGTTGTGCACTTGGTAGTGCCATCATAGGTGCGAAAGTACATCTTCCCAATGGTGCACTGCAACTCATAGTTTTGTGTACCATGGGCTCCATAGTCCTTCCCCTTCTCATTTTGTTTGAGCTAGAAAGGATCTCTGAAATATAGTGTCTCTCTGAAGTCTACGCCCATGGACCGCCACTCCCTGAAATGCTCCCCCATAGGTGATTGATCCTCAACTCCTCCCGGTTCACCTTGTGCCAAAGGTAAGAAATAAGGTAGAGTGGCTCGAGTTGGCCCACCTGATGATGGAGGTTGCGTAGTGGATGAAAGATGATCAAGTCGTTGAGAGGCCCCTAAAGTCTCTCCAAATAGAAACTCTCGGTGAGTAATCTGCTCCCGGTTCTGCATTTTGATCTCATCCAACATCTTCTTTTTCCCTTTGCCAAATCGCTAAGAGCCTTTAAGAGACCGTCAAAGGAAATCTCTTCTCTGCTCTTGGGCTCCCCCGTGTCTTATGTTACCATTGCCTTCCCATAGTCCTCTATATATGGAGTGATCTCCAACTCCCTATCCCTGCTTCAGTACCTTTGCCTCCTGTAAGTAATATTTTGTTGGTCCTCCTCACTCATAGGAAAACACCCCATGGTTGAGCCAAGATTTGAGCTTTGATACCACTGTAATGTTCCAAACTTGGATAAACATTGATATATAAAGCAAAATCGATTTACAACACATAAATTTTAAACATTGAGCAAATACTCATAAAAACTCCAGAAGTAAGAACCAGTCGAGCCATTTTTAATCCAATGTAGCAAGTACAATAGCATGGAGAAATGCACCTGGGCTTGCCTCAATGAAAAGCATGATAGAACAGTGATAAGACAATGATCTCAAATGTTGATAATGACTACTCCTCTAATGCTCTGTGCTGCCTAGAAAACTACACTGTTGGCTAGAAAGGAACTACTAGAAACCCCACCTCCGGTGCTCAAAAAATGCTGCAAAATTAACCCCAAGCTCCTTAACCAAAACCCAGAACTAGTTTGGTCTAGTTCCGACCTCCCAAAATTGACCTCCAAGAGGCCCTGTGCCCTCCAAGACTGTTGAAGCACACAGCCTACAAAGATACCAACAAAATCCTTCTCCAACACTCTAGAAAAGTAGCACTCTCCTCCACAAGTGTTTCCATTTACTCTCCTGAGAAAGACCAGCCTCAATAGCTAAGACTTCACCTCCCACATATGCATAATATTCTTCCTCTATGTTGGCCCAAGGAGTACGAAAGTCACACTCAATAAGAGCTCTCTCCTCTAGCTCCAAAACTCACCAAAATGGCAGCCAAACACCTATGCCTCATTTCCAGAATTTCTCCCGGCCAAAGCTCCTCTTGAAGATGTCACAATCACAACTCGACCTCCCTTCCCTGATTCCTCTAGAAATACACACCACTTGGAGATGATGGATGTAGTTGCTGGAAATCATAATGAAAACCTCATCTGAAAGAATTTAGATGAACCTATCTAGGGTGGCACTCGAAATCCCTCAAAGAAAGGGTGAGCTCTCCACTTGAAGAACTCTTGCTAAACAACAAATGACTTTGCGCTAACCCAAAAAACTACACTGTAAGATGAAAAAGAACTACTAGAAACCCCACCTCTAGTGCTCAAAAAATGCTGCAAAATTAACCCCAAACTCCTTGACCAAAACCCACCAAAACCCAGAAATGGTTTTTTTTTTGTTCCGACCTCCCAAAATTGACCTCCAAGAGGCCCTACACCCTCCAAAACTGTTGAAGCACACAACCTAAAAAGATACCTACAAAATCCTCCTCCAAGGCTCTAGAAAAGTTGAAATCTCCTCCACAAGTGCTTCCCTTGACTCTCCCAACAAAGGCCAGCCTCAATAGCTGAGACTCCGCGTCCCACGTGTGCACAATATTATTCCTCTGCATTAGCCCAGGAAGTATGATAGTCACACTAAATAAGAGTTATCTCCTCCAGATCCAAAGCTCACCAGAATGGCAACCAAATAGCTATGCCTCCTTTCCAAAATTTCTCTTGGCTAAAGCTCCTCTAGAAGTTGTCACAATCACAACTCGGCCTTCCTTGCCTACGTTCTCCAGAAATACGCACCACCTGGAGATGATGGATGCAACTGCTGGAAATCACAATGAAAACCTTCTCTGAAAGAATGTAGATGAACCTCTCTAGGGTGGCACTCAAAGTCCCCCGAAGAAAGGGTGAGATCTCCACTAGAAAAACTATTGCTAAACAACAAATGACTCTACATTGCCTAGAAAATTACATTGTTAGCAGGAAAGGAATGGCTAGAAACCCCACCTTCAGTGCTTAAAAAATGTTGCAAAATTAAACCCAAGCTCCTTGAGAAAATCCCACCGAAACCCAGAAATGGTTTGGTCTAGTTCCGACCTCCCAAATCGACCTTCGAGAGAACCTACGCCCTCCAAGACTGCTGAAGTGCACAGTTTGCAAAGATACCAACAAAATCATCCTCCAAGGCTCTGGAAAAGTAGCAATCTCCTCCAAAAGTGCTTCCCTTGACTCTCCCGACAAACAACAGCCTCAATAGCTAAGGCTCCACCTCCCACGTGTGCACAATATTCTTCCTTTGTGTTGGCCCAGGAATTATGAAAGTCACATTGAATAAGAGCTCTTTCCTCCAGCTCAAAAACTCACCAAAATGGTAGCCAAACACCTATGTCTCCTTTCCAGAATGTCTCTTCGCCAAAGGTCTTCTAGAAGATGTCACAATCACAACTCGGCCTCCCTTCCCTGCGTCCTCCAGAAATACACACCACCTGGAGATGATGGATGCAACTGCTAGAAATCACAATGAAAACCACCTCCAAAAGAATGTAGATGAACATCTCTAGGGTGGCACTCAAAGTCCCCTGAAGAAAAAGGTGAGCTCTCCAGTTGAATAACTCTTGCTAAACAGCAAGTGACTCGGTTAAGCAGCTCGAGCAACCAAAGAGAAATTCGATATCCCAAAGATGATGAAATGAGGAGAGTTGTCTTCCTTTTATAGATTTTGTAGATCACTTTTCCCTCCATTTCCTTCTATCGTGGGACCCTCACTTAGCCATCGACTTCCCCTCTTATGCAATTCAAACTAGGGAGTTTGTATTCTCCTAGTGTGGGTGGCCCCCACGTGTAACTTAACCACACCAAAATAACTTCTACTAAAGTTTAAGCATCTAAAAAAATCGAATGGGCTCCATCACCTCCAAAATTGGCCCCAAAATGTAGTGATTAATTATGTTCCAAATTGATTTAGGAATGAGCATTACAGTAACCTTTTATTGTTATTATTAGTGTAGCCCTCGTATTGTTATTGTTGTGTCCTTACATTATTATTGTTATGAAAGCTCTGACTATATTGTGACCCCTTAGACTCCTACATATAAAAAAGAGGTATTGTCATTTGTATCATCCAAGAATTGTTCGTTTATATAATGTAAAGAAGGTTTCCCTCTCAAAGAAGATAATTTTTAAGTTGTTGATCTATCTATTTGTGATCTGGTTGCATAACATCTTCAAATTTATTAGGGATTTTAATGGGAAATCTTTGAATAACACTCATGTCCAAGGGCTTGAAAGCATATGCGATCCATGGCTACACCAATGCGGTCAAGGTAGATATATTTTTTAAGAGAACATTGGCTACATGAGCATTTGGGTCAACTTTCCTTTTCAAAGGAATATAGTTTTCTTACTAATTCTTTTATTACAAGCTCATTACGAGAACTTTGAGGCAAAAAGTGGGCCTCAAAACAAAAACAAAAAATACTAACAACAATCAACTTTAAAAGAAACAATAAAATTCAAGATGATGATATCATTCTTAGGGGTAAATATTTCGAAGGGAAAAGAAAACTACTTTGTTTAATTGTATGTTTGGTTTGTGTCTTTATAGTTTCACTCAAATTTCAAGTGTAGACACTCATTAGATGTGGAATATATTCAACATCCAATGAGTACTCACTATACATACTACATACTTCAACTTTTTTTGATGTGGGGGGTACTCAGAAGTATGCAGAGTGGGTACTCATTGTATGTTAAACATAATTCTTCATCCAACAAATGTCTACACTTAAAATTTGAGTAAAACTATAAAGAGATAAGTCGAAAATACAATAAAAAATTAGTTTCATTTCTTTTTATCTAAAAAATCACATTTTATTTTATTATTTTAACTATTATTTTATTATTTTCATAGTAGATCAATTTTAGACCTCAAAATTTCCTTAATTCTTGTTAGGATATTTCGACACATAAGAAATAATTAAATATAAATTGGTCTAATGTATAGTTAGGTAAAATGTGTTTCTTTAGTATGTACTTTTTGTAACTTATAATCTGATGGTCACAATATGTTCAGGACATGAAGTGATATGATAGTTCATTCTCTCCTCGGTATTACCGACACTTAATCCATGGCTTAACACTCGATTGGTCCATGATCTCTATATAAAGAGCATGGAGGGTCATTTTTCTGGTGACCATTCATAAGAGAAACTTATGTAAATTTTCTTTCTTTTACATTAATTAATTGCCTAAAGTGGTCGTGTTGGCTCACGTTATGCATTGTTTCCCTCTTTGAGGGTTTTAACCACATCAAGAATACTAGTGTACTGATCTGTGATCTATTTGTGAGAGGTATCCTTTGGTGTTCTATCTAAAAAACTTACCATGTAAATTCCTACATAGTATCAGATTTATTCGAAGGCTGCATCTATTGGTGATCTAAATCCAAAGCCGGTACAACTGCATATGATTGTCGTTTCCTAGATCTATTGCTTCTCACCGCTTTCGGGCCGAGAGGACTGCTCTATTGTGATAGGAGCATCTGTTCCAGTGAGGAACCCCTTTCGTTTCACACGAAAAGGTTTTCGATATCCCTAACTACATCATCTTTAAGATCTAGAGGTATACAATCTTTATTTGCAGTTATACTTATTTATCTCTCTGTTTATTTCGGTTTATAGTCCTAAAAAAAAAAACATTGGATCTATATCTTTAATTTCTGCATATGCTCTTTGCTCTTTGCCCCATGATTCCATGCAATCTGGGCAAACCAGAAACAGGAAGAAAGGATTTTTCTCATGTGTATGCTCTTTTCCGTTGCGCCTTAGTGTGAACTTGGAAAATGAGAAACATTGAGGAAAATATTTAGTTTCCGGCAAAATGTAACTTTAAGACACAACACTTAATTACTTTTGTTTGTTCGTTTGGTTTGTGTGATTGTTTT
Source organism: Pinus taeda (assembly GCA_000404065.3). NCBI lineage: Eukaryota > Viridiplantae > Streptophyta > Pinopsida > Pinales > Pinaceae > Pinus > Pinus taeda. The sequence continues at coordinate 305,303 of APFE030611063.1, read as the reverse complement.
TTTGTTTTGTAGCCAAAAAAGGGTATTTCAAATAAGCACGCACCCCAAAGCTTCAGTGATTAAAAAAAAATATCTCCCCTTTCTCCTTTCCAAAAATTAATAACCTTTTAAACTAGCTCACTTGGTCTAAAGTTATTTTATGAGAATAGAGGTCTTGGGTTCAAGTCATTCTTTTTGTTGAGTTATTTTTTCAAAAAACACATGTAACTTATATTTTAAAGTTACTTTATATAAAAGTGTTCTCACCCATTACAAAAAGTGAGTCACTTATAATTCCAAAGTCACTGTATCTTTTATTTAAGTTACAATTTAGTGGATAGTTCATAAAATACCATTGTAAAAATGACTTTCACTTATTTATAAAAGTGGGTCACAAAGTAATATTTTTCTTAAAAGTGAGCTAATTAGATTGAGTTTGGAAATGGGGCTTATTTTTTTTAAATATAACATTATCATCAACTTCCAACATACACATGGTTCGTTAGCATCTTCAACAACATTTATTCAACAAACCATCACTTATTCATCCGAATGTCATTTTCAGAACCGTTTTTTTAATCAGCGTAATTTTTCGAGATCTTTCCATTGGAACACTTAATTTCGTCATATACAGCTTCAGTTTATTTTAAAATGGAAATTTCATACCTAATTATTCTTGACAGCACCAAATACTTCTAATGGCTATCCTACATGGTGGATTTACTTAAAAGTAAAAGTCTTTATAGAATAGCCTCGGCTCAAGATTCTAAACCTCAAGATAAAGATAAGCAAGTCAAATGAGAAAATAAGAAAGATCAAGCACGTGGGTTGATAGGGATGTCTATTTCTCCAGATCTTAGATTCCATATTGCAAAAATTGATACCCCTGGTGAAGCAATGAAAAAGTTCAATAAAGTTTTTGGAATTAAAAATGAAATTAAATCCCATCAACTCGAAAATGAGTACCTCACGTTAGACCCCAATAAGTTTTCTCCTATTGAAGATTTTTTGTCCAAATTTAAGACCCTTAAACTTCTCTTAGAAGGTGTTAAGGTTAAGAAAGAAGATGGTAGCATTATCTATTCCATTCTTACTAAGTTAGGACCATCTTTCTATGTGTCTTTTTCCACCCTCCATTCTACTAGAAAAGCCTTTATTTCTCAAGGACAAGACTACAAGTCCCCCTCTTTTGATGCCTTTTGTGATTCTTTAATAAGAGTACAAGAAAAAATCTTACATCGTGGTTTTCTTAACACTGTAAACTTTTCTAAGAAAGCCTTACCATCCCAGCAACAACCAAGTTCAAACAATCCTAAGAAGCAACATCCTAAAAAGAATGGTCCTCAGTCATTTTAGTCTCAAAATGAAAATTCAACTCAACAAAATGATAAGGCAACTAAAAAAAGGGAAGAAGACTAATGATCATTGCAAATTTTGTAATCGTGATGGTCATTTAGAATCCAAATGCTTTAAGAAGATGGAAGCCTTGGAAGCAGCAATGAAGAAGCATAACATCCATTTGGAGCACTCTTCAACTTCAACTTCATCTTTAGGAATAGCACTTTCTACATGTGGTTGTCAAGCATCTCGATCTGGTTATGCACTAAATGTTTCTTCTTCTTCTCATTCTCATGAGTGGCTCATTGATTCTAGAGTTTCTTATCACATGGCCGAAAACAAAACCATGTTTTCTTCTTTAAATGATTGTAACATCAAAAATATATATGTTGGTGATGATAGATCTCTTAGTGTTGTAGGGACTGAAGCTATTCATCTAGACAATGGTCAATTTAATGATGTATTATGTGTTCCTACCTTATCCTGCAACCTTCTATTTGTATATCAAATAACTCATTCAGGTGAAGGTAAAACCGTTGAATTTTCACCTCATGATGTTGTAATTAAGGGCCTAAAAGATCTTAGACAGATTTTAGCTACTAGCATTGTTGATGATTCTGCAAGGTTGTATAAATTTAATAACTTTGGGTCATCAACTCTTCCATCAGTATTTGTTGCTTATGATGATGAAGTGAGCAAACTTTGGCATGAGCAATTTGGTCACTTAAACTATCGTTCCCTTCAAAATCTATGTAAAGAAAATATGGTGACAAATCTTCTTATGGTATCTTGAAAAGATGGTGTTTGTTCCGAATGTGTACTCGGAAAACATCATCGGGATAGTTCTGAAAAGTGTGCCTCTTGGCACGCCTCAACTCCTTTACAACTTGTGCATTGTGATTTATGTGGTCCACTTCTAGTTGTTTCATTCTCTAGCTACAAGTATTTCTTAGCTCTTACTGATGAGTTCCCTAAATGCAATTAGGTATACTTCTTAAAACTCAAGAGTGAATTGTTTAACATGTTCTTGGTCTTTAAAACCTTTGTTGAGAAACAATCTGGAGATCAAATTCTTCAACTAAGATCTGATAATGACAGAGAATATGTTAACAACAAATTCATCTACTTTTGCACTGAGCATGGAATTCAATTGCAACATATTGTTCCATATACTCCACAACAAAATGGTGTCGCTGAAAGGAAGAATCGCACCTTAAAGGAAATGGCTAACTATATGCTTCAATCTAAAGGACTTAGTATTAATTTTTGGGCAGAAACAATTAACTGTGAAAATTACATAGTAAATCGCACTCCTACTAAGGTTTTAAAGAATATCACTCCAAAAGAAGCATGGAGCTCAATTAAACTAGATGTAAGTCACTTTCGTATTTTGGGAAGTGAAGCATGGGCCCATATTCCATATAAGAAACATAAAGCCTTAGAATCTAAGAGCAAAAAATGTACTTTTGTTGGATATTCTGAAGATGTCAAAGCATATAGACTTCTTCAACCTAAATCCAAAAATGTTATCATTAGAAGAGATGTAAAGTTCACTAAAAATATATCGGCCTACGAGCCTAATTCAGAAGGTCTGCCACCTCTCTCTATCCCTCGGAAAATATTCCTTCTTCAGATGATGATAGTGAGAATTACAATCCTCCCCCACCTTCTCGGGATCCTCCTTCAGCTCCTTAGCTTCCAAAATGGATCTGCGCTAGCAGGTGCTCTTGCAGGTGATCCTACAGATCAACGTTGTAAACATTCTCAGTTTGATATAGTGTCTTCTTTACTGGCTAAAGCTTCAACGAATTATGATCCTGACACTTTTGCGGAAGCTTCAGACCATCCAAATTAGGACACAACTATGAATGAAGAATATTGTTCATTATTGGCAAATGATACATAAGATCTTGTTTCTCTTCCAAAAGAACGAAAACTTGTTAGATGCAAATGGGTTTACAAAACGAAGTTTGGACCAAATGGAAAATTTGATAAACATAAAGCTCGTCTTGTTGCTAAGGGTTTTTCACAAGTTGAAAGCATTGACTATACTGAAACCTTCTCCCATGTTGTCAAAATGAACTCTATTCGCCTTGTTCTTTCACTTGCCACCTCTTTCAAATGGGAAGTCCACCAGATGGATGTTAAATCTGTCTTCTTGCATGGGGACTTGCATGAAGAAATCTATATGGAACCACCTCCTGGATTTTTACAAAAAGACTCTAGCCTTGCATGTCGGCTTAAGAAATCCCTTCATGGTCTCAAGCGAGCCCTTTGGGCTTGGCATGCCAAAATGGATAGCTTTCTTTTGGATACTGGTTTTTCTAGGTGTCATTCTGACAATATTGTCTACACCTAGAAAGTGGGTAAGTCTCTTATCATTCTTGTTCTTTATGTTGATGATTTTATCCTTACTGGTACTGATCCCAACCTTATAAACCATGTGGAGTCTAGCCTTAAAAAGCAGTTTCAAATGACAGAGTTAGGACACTTGCATTATTTTCTTGGTCTTCAAGTCTTGCAATCCAAAGAAGGTATTTCCCTTTTCCAGTCCAAATATATCTGTGATCTTCTACACCACTTTCACATGGAACACTGTAAGCCAACCCCTTCTCCCTTTTTGTTTGTAGTCAAACTTTCAGTCACTTGTACTTCCCCTAAAGTTAATGCTACCTTATACCATCAACTTGTTGGAAAACTTTTGTATCTGACCCATACCCGTCTTGACCTTTCCTTTGTTTTTGGCCTTGTTGCTCGGTTTATGCAAAAACCACGTGAAAGTCATTGGAAAACAGCTAAAAGAATACTTCGTTATGTTTGAGGTACAGTTCAGTTTGAGATTCATTACAGTGCAGAAGGATCTCCTCTATTGGTTGGTTTCACTGATTTTGATTGGGTTGGTGACCTTGATGATTAGAATTCTATTGCAGGTTATGTCTTCACTCTTGGTTATGGACCTATTACATGGGCTTGCAAGAAACAAAGTGTCATTTCTTTTTCTTCAGCAGAAGCAGAGTATCATGGAAACGTTGAAACTAATAAAGAAGCCCTATGGCTTCGTCAGACCCTGTCAGTGTTTGGTTTTCAGCAACAGGGTCCAACTACACTTTGGTGTCATAATCAAAGTGTCATTCAACTACGCAAAGATTCAGTCCAACATCAGCGCAACAAACACGTTTAACTACACATGCACTTCATCAGAAAGCTCATTCATGACCATGTTTTTGAAGTGCAATATTGTTCAACCGATGATCAAGTCGTAGACATCTTTACAAAGGCTCTCACAGAGGCGAAGTTTACTAAACTTTGATTTATGCTTGGAGTTCAGGAAGTTGTCACTAAGGAGGGATAAGCTCTAATGCCTCCTTCCTTCTCCTATTGTGTCATCTTTGTACATCCCTCAATCATATTCCAAGTTGTTCATAAGGGGGGATGTTAGGATATTCCAACACATAAGAAATAATTAAATATAACTTGGTCTAATGTATAGTTAGGTAAAGTGTATTTCTTTAGTATGTACTTTTCGTAACTTATAATCCGACGGGTCATTATATATTCTAGACATGAAGTGATTCGATGGTTCATTCTTTCTCCATATTACCGACACTTGATCTGTGACTTAACATCTGATTGGTCCATGATCTATATTTAAAGAGCATGGAGGGTCATTTGTCTTGTAATCGTTCATGAGAGAAGCTTATGTAAATTTTCTTTCTTTTACATTAATAAATTGCATGAAGTGGCTGTGTTGGCTCAGGCCATGGACTGTTTCCCTCTTTGAGGGTTTCAACCACGTCAAGAACATTGTTGTACTAATCTGTGATCTGTTTGTCAGCAGTATCCTTTGGTGTTTTATCTAAAGAACTTACCTTGTAAATTCCTACAATTATTGCATTGGAATAAAACTTTGAAGTCACCAAATGAAAAATTTTAAGATTAGCCTTGGAATAATCTCATCAAATAAAATTGAAGCATAGACTTTGGATCATGATGAGAAGAATTCAACTCCTCCTTGACAATGACGCTACAAATGTTACCACAAGTTCTAGCAGTCTAGTGCAAAGCCTCAATGGGCACTCTAAGTTAAGGGCAATGATGAGATCAACCACCATCACCTTAGTGGTCGTTCCCTTGATGATTGACGAATGGAGGTTGTCTCCATACAGGAGGCTTTTCCAATTAGCCTCAAAGATTAAGTAACCAAAAATTCCTAGGCCAAATTATGACTATTAATTAGACACCCCATAAATATGTTCAATAATGTAGGGCTTTGGATGAAAAAAGATAGCAAGTTAGAAGAACCTATGACTAAATCTAGAGGCCTAAGATAACTATCAGAGATGTTCAAATAGATTCCAAACACTTGCTACTTTAATTAAATGATTGTTATTATCAATTAGGGTTTAAAATAAAAGCAAATTAAAACATGCAATTAACAACAATAATAAAGTAAGCCCACAAGTGGTGACAAACAATAAATTATCAAAGGTTATTAAAAGGGAAAAACAAGGGAGAAGGTCAAAGCAATTTTTCACTGGCTGAAAATGCACAAAGTAGCTATGAAACCCTACATGTCAACCATAGAATTATGGTTGAAAAAATGCATAAAAATGATATTTTTCCATTTTCAATTCAAATAATACAAACCCTAACCCTAGGACTGACGTTTAACATATTTTATGTTATTTAATGCATGTTTTGTTGTAACTTATCTCTAGTTTACCATGGAAAAAAGAAAAAGATAATATTTTTAAGACAGTGACCACAAGGACTAACGCCTTATCAATCTTGGGCATATGAAGTCAAGAAAAGGTGAGGTCAAAAGTGGAAGACCTTAGTTGGAACAAGAGAGAAGAAGTCCCAATCAATCTAAAATCATGGATATTCTAATGTCATTAATGGATACTAGGTAACAAAGCTTGAAAAGGGGATTCTAAAACCATAAAGTATTCAACATATCATGAAAACTAGAAACAAAAACCCTAATTCTACAACATTGCAGAATGGAAGAAAATACCCACAATAAAAATAGCAAAATTCACCATAGCCTCATTTCATCAATCAAAGGGAAATTTCTCTAAGCAATTTTATCATCCCCAAGCCAATTTGTTATCCTCCAGTGATCCATCGCATCTAAGAGACGACAACTAATGCGCAATGTTTCACAATAACATTAGTGAGTGTGAGAATGATCCTCCAAAATTGATTTCCCTCTATTTATACGAGGGAACGAAGTCGATTTAGGGCAAAGTTAACTAAAAACCCTAAAAATAATATTTCAAGTGTTTACAAGTTAAATAGGTCACAAGTTGACCTAAAAGATAGTTCTTTCAATAATAAAACACAACAATTAACCTCTCTTTAACCCACACTTGTGAGTGAAAAGGCCTCCAAGGGTGATGTCATCCTCAAGAAGTGAAAAGCTCCATCAAAATGTGCAAAGGATTGGTAAAGTGCTCCCCACTCAAAGTCATCTCCTCACTAGCAAGGTTTCCAGTCATCAAGCAAAACCCTCCTAGTCAAGGTACAACCATCAACTAAGCCCACATCACCACTTTATGCCTCATGGGGGTGACACATCACAAGGTTAGGGCATATGTCATCCTCAACAAGGGTGCAATATCCCTTCTAGAGGGATCTCAAGTCATCATCATCATCATCATCAAACTAATCCAAAATCTAGGAAACATCTAATGAGAATGTGCAAGACCTTCCTAGCAATGCCCTATGGTTTTTGGGTTGCATCATCTTTCATGCCAACATCCTAGGTTCATTGTGTAGTGTTTCAGGTTCTATATGGAGAAAAGGTGGTTATCATCAATGTTGGATCTATCCCAAGGTAAACACTCTTCTCTAAGTGGTCAACATCTTGGCTACAATGCCCTGAAAGCGTCATCTTTGAAGTGTTGGAGAAGTCTCAATCAATGCCCTCTATTTGTGCCTCTCTTGGACAGTACAAAGACAGACTCAAAGGTAATACTAGCCTAGGGATTACGAATAACCACCAAGGTAAAGCATGGGAACAATAACACAACCAAAAAATACCAATTATCCAACTCAACATATGATTCATACTAATATGCTCTTTAAAAATTAAATGAAAGCACTTGATTAAAAACATGGTTAATACACTTTGTAACAAATAACCCAACTTCATTTGATAAGTAACCTAGATGTCACAAAGCATTGATCGAAGGATGTATGGAATGCTTTTGAGACTAGCTAAGTGTACATCAAATAGGGTGTATGGAGTGCTTTTGAGACTAGCTAAGTGTACATCAAATTGGGTTGTTGGCTAGCATGTTGAACAGAATAGAAAAATGTTTTCCTAGGAATCACCCACTCAATTGGTTAATACCGCCCTCATTATACTACCATCATATATCATTTCTTTTTCCTCAATATATTTCTTTATATTCCAAGAATTTTGGATATTTTATTTGTTATCCATATGGTGGTCACAGAGGTAAATGGAGATGGTTATGTTATATTATCCACGTGCGTCCTTGCCATTGCACACATTTGTACATAAAGTAAAACTTAGTTTAACTTAGGTTGATAAAAATGAGGGTAGAAATCCGATGTCCTGCATTGCACTACAAAAATGGGTAGTAGGGTGAAGATGTATATCTTTAATGCCAACCTTGTGTTTTTTTTTTCTAACCACATGGTGAATCAGTAACTGCCAGTCCTAATTTATAGGAGACTCAAGATCAATCATCGTAGCTGCTTCTATAACACTGAAGTACACCCAACTACCTACGAGTCAATATAATAAGATCCTATGATTTTAGCAAGAGCTAGACTCATGTGCCGCCAAGACGGGATTGTGGAATCTGCCAACCTCGTGTTAACAATCGAAGATGAGTACAATTGAACACCTCCACACTTCAGCCCGAATCTCTTGAAGGTGAGAGTATGGGTGGAGCAATGTGAATGTAATGCAATGTGGTGGGACCCTCCCTTCCAAGGTACACTACAATGAAGGTGTGCAAGCATTACTCTCTGTTTATCGTTTAAATTTTAACATTGGAATTAAAAATCACTTTTTACACCTTCAAACTTTTCAATAATTAATAAACTGCAAGTTGTTATTTTATATTAGTTTTTAAACATATGAAACCTTGAGGTTTAACATATGTTAAGCACACGCCTTAAGTTTGATCAGAGTCCTCCAAGCAAAAATCATTAGTAAAGCGTATTGTACTTAAAAAAAATTGCAAAGTCACAATCTCTAATCTCACTCCTAGAGTTGCTAAAAGAGTATTTTGAAAACTTTTGAAAATCACTACATCTCAATTATATATATGCATTGAAATTCTAAAATGTGTATACAATGCATCTCACAGTCCAAGAGTTCTTAAAACAGTATTTCGAAAGTGTTCAAAACCACTACATCTAAACTATATATATGCATTGAAATTCTAAAAATGTGTATAGAATGCTACAGACGCATTGCAGAAAATGGAAATCTACTCTTACGACATTTGGCGTAGGATATTTGAGTCTTCAGTAAGGTGGTCCTGATGCCATTTACTCTCCATGAAATTTCCTCTTGTTTTTTTTACTATAAATGAATGTAAATCTCCAATATTTTCTCCACGGACTGGACCACAATTCACCCATTGCAGGTCAACCACAAATTAACAAAAGTGACATATCTAGATTGCTGAGCCCAGGAAACCACAGGCCTCAGACTGCAAAATCTGTCTTGCAACAATGAGATTGCACAAACCAAGGAATACACTGATCTTTGGATAGCATGGCATCGCCCTTATTAGGTAAAAATCAGCAACGCTGTAAATGCAACTGCAAAGCAGTCATCCTCTTTTAATGAAAATGTAGAATAAGCCAACTACAATATCCTCTGATCTTGGTGCATAGTGTCAAGATTTAAAATTACGAACAAATTAATTAAAAAAAATTATAAACGATCAAAAAAAAAAATTGGTGTATTTTGGACAATTATTCCATAATATTTCACAAATGTAAGTGTACTTCAAACTACGGATAAAACTGATGGTTTCTCCTCTTTCAGTGTATCTGAAACAGAACTGTCACTTGCTAAAACAGGCAGATCTCTCATTAAAAAGTAGTAATCGAGCCCTCCAGTGCATCTGAATCAAAAGTTACCAAGATATCAAGTGCGACTGACATCCAAAAATAGTAATCAAGCCCAAGCTATCTAGTAACAATAATGCTGGCTCCCTAATTGGCCAACTCAACGTTGCAAACAAATGTTTTCTCGAATAACGGCTTGATATTAAGTGGCAAAGAACTGGAACACATATTGAATCTGCTCTCAATTATAAAAGATTGCACCATTTGACACGATTACTCAAGAAGATTAAGTCGAGCTAATAAACTGCTGCATGTGACAGAAAGGAATAAAAAGTGGAGAATTCCATAATTGCTCGAGGAGATTACAACTCAAGCTAAATTGTGGCTCACAGCTTGGTTCAAAGCAAATAAATGGTCTGACATCTTTGATGAAAAAATTGATCTGGCTCGGAACAAGTCACCACGGAAAGGCATTCTCAGAAAACCGATAACATGTGCAAAGCCTAAATGTGTCTCAGGTTTTCATATTTGCCTAGACTAAAAACTCAACTCTGGCATGGTCCAAATTATATTATTCTTGTTGACCCCCTCAACTCCTATCGTAGGGCATCCTCGTTAGAAAATGTGAAACGTAATAAATGAGACCCTTGATGTGTGGATAGAAGCAAAGCAAGCATCAGAACCATCTTTTTACAATTTCCACTCGTGGAGAAAGAAAAAAGACAGATGAATAGACACAGCTAGGCCTTCTGCTCGTGCCTAATCCTTTATGATATTATATTCCAGCTTCCTTAAAAGGCATGCAATGCTTCTGTACCATTTCTTAGAACATTTTCTCCTACCTGTTTGAAGATAAATGGAGGATGTTAATATTAATTTTAATTGATGATCCATAGCCTTGTTAAAAGTTGAAGATAAATGGAGGATATTAATATTGATTTTAATTGATGATACATAGCCTTGTTAAAAGTTTTTATTCTAGAAAGACCAATAGGCTATTGTATGATTTGGCCCTTGAAAACCCGTTTAATTAGCAATATAGAATAAACATTTTTTATGATGGACATTCAAATTTGAAAGTACCTATGTTTTGTCCTTGTGCTTTAGCCCGCACAAACATGTTTAAACAACCGGAAAAAATATATCAAATATTTTAATCCAGAGAATATATAAATGGCAGTTGATTATTTGTTTATTGGATAACGAAACACAGATTATGTAGAATACTGTGCATGCCGAACAAAAAGTCAACATATGATAACAGTGTTATGCCAAGCAGATTCAATCACTGAAACTAAATGCTGTGAAGGTTCACAAAACAATTTACATCAAAAGTAAAAATATATGGCTCAGTAATGTTTTACAATACAAACAGTGCATCAAGTGTATCTCTCCATTAGTTCTACTGCCACAAACGGTGCTCAGATTTCCCAAATTCTGTGCCTTGGAATCTATCTCTATGACAAGCACTTTATTATCTGTACAAAGACGAAGATTGGTGGCACCTGACCAATTGAATTTAAAAAGCACCCTTCAATACATGACTACGCAAAAGAATGCAAGATTGTCGAACAGTCGAGAAAAATAAGTTAGAATATTGCCTCCCAAAAAACCAATAAAGATTTTTAGAATTTCAATACATATATATATTATACAAGTAATTCCTGGATCACACAAAACCAAGGAACCCAAAATAGTAAATCTGCCCGAGACCTTCCCATGACTGCTGCACATGTCAAACGTCCACTTCGTGAGCATAGCTTAAACATAAAGCTAAAAAAAAGTACACATCCACATTTGATATTGCTATCTGCTAAAACTGAACCATGAAATGAAGCTTCAACTTTTCGTTTAAGATAATTCTAAATAAGTCATCTTTCAAATCACCTAATCATCATCATAAGTTGAAGAGGCAGGCTTTCCTTTTTAACTCTGTAAGATGTACTTACGTCAACTTTTGAGAATGGCTCTAAACATAAAGCTAAATAAAATGGATGCATCAACATTTGAGATCGCTATCTGCTAAAGTGAACTATGAAATTATGCTTCATCTTTTGGCTTTAAAACATTCTAAAATTAGTCATCTTTCAAATCAGCTTTCCTTTTTAACTCTGTTAGATGTACTTGTCAGCAACACAAAGATTCAAGAATGGATCAAGAACTCGTAAATTGTTCACTGGGAAATTTTTGAGCAAATATAACCATTTCATGGACGGTCAAAATCATCATCCCTTCTCAAAACTGGAAGTTGAAACTGGTTACTAGATATTCATAACGATGAATATGTATATTCCATTGAGATATACAGGAGTCATCTTCCAAATGAGCCTTCTTTTATAACTCCGATGATGTACTTGTCAGTGAAAGAACTCGAGCAGAAGGATAAAGCACCAACATGTAAGAATTAAAAGTTGTGAGCTTCAGTGAAGTAATTCTTTCAAAGGTGTGGTGCAGATTTTTTAAGTAAACAAGTATTGCCTTTCTTAGCTTTTGCAATTTTTATATCCTCAGAAATTATAATCATTGGGTTCATACTGTTTCCTAGCATAATAGATCCGTCCAAACAGTCAATTCAATATTATTAGAAATCGAAGATGAAAACAATTTTTTACAAAAGTTATTTCTTTATTTAGATTACAATTACTAGATTGATTTTCTTAAAACAACAGTATATAAGAATAACGCATTTTAAAAAAGTTCCATCTAAATCAATAAATGGGATCTTGCCTGCCATTCACACCGGAAGAGTGCATACAAATACGCTTTTGTTACACCTTTGTTAAAGGACTAACCTAAACTTGATGAGTTTCAATCAGTACACTCATTTCACCGGTTTGGGCAGCTAAGTGAAAGTTTTTCTGTCAATTTCACAAGTTTGGTCCAAACTCCACAAGTTGACTATTACCCACCCAAGTGGGTAATCCCTAGGAAAAAAAACTCCTATTGTCTCAGCTTGCCAGCCAGCAGGCCTACAATCATCCACAGATAGATAGCCTCAAATGCGTCCCATTTATGCTCCAGTCAGTGCTCTATTGCATTTAGCAGTGTTCCACAGGGACGCATCCCCTAGGGTCGGATGCACACACCTCACGCTCCCCACACACCTGGGATGGGAGTATGCCTATGGAAATATTTCCCCACATCCCCCTTTTGGGGAGACGCGTGGAGATGTAGGGGTGAACATTTTCCCAGGACATGTTTCCCCAAAGGGGTGCTTGTGGGCATCCCCCCTCAAAAAGGGTTAGGCGTCCCCCCTCAATTTTGCTAGAAAACAATGATTTGAGTGGGGAAGCTTAATATTCAACCCTAGGGCCCTACTAATGCTATGTCAATAAAAATGGTGTTCTCCTTTATCTTTCATTTTCATCATTTTACTTATATTTTCAACATTACCATGAAATGACTCGGGATGTTTGAAAGTGGTTCCAACCTCATTGGATTTCAAATAGAAAAAGTAGAATTTTAGATCTCACTTAAAATCCATCAGACTTGGCAGTTTTTCAGGATTGGGGGGATTGCAATGTTTCCATTTGATTTTATCATGTACGAGGGTATAGAATTAGTATTTAATCAAGAGCACCAAGCCCTTTAGACTGAATCTTTGACTCGTCACTCTTTCCTATTTTTGAGTTTTAATTATATCAATTTACCATCCCAATCTTCAAATTTCAGTGTCTACTATATTCTATTTTTCTTAGTACCAATTAGATTCTAGAATGATGAATTTTAATTTTAAATCAATTTAAAATAGAGAATGATAAATGATGAATTTAATTTTTAAATCAATGTAGATTATAGAATGGTGAATAATGAATAATAAATATGGATCAATGTATTTCATTATTGAATATGAATTTGATATATATATATATATATATAATAAAAAATAAATTATACACCCCAACGTCCCCTAGTCTAAAATTTGAGGGTACTCCCACATGTTCCCCCAATGCGTCTCTCCACACCCGCATCCCCCATCTAGTAGTCTTCGTAGAACATTGACATCTAGCCCAATGTTGCACGAAGCGGGGATGAAACGGGGACGTTTTTTGGAAGCGAGGACGTGGAAGCGTCATTTTCTAAAAATCTAGGAAGCGAAGCGTCTGCTATATATATGATTCCAAATCGAATAGGTGTATTGCGTCGATTTTTCCGAGTCGTATAATCTAGAAATCCCCAGGAATCTTTTATAAACACTATCTTGGGTACAACTAGTGCACTCCAAAGTAATTGTTACTCTTATATCTCCGCTCTTGGCCATAAAACTTAGAATATTGGGTTTTGCTTTTCGACCTCAAAAAGAAAAAGGGAAAAAGGGATAGAAGTTGATAGCCGGAGATCCTACGGTGAAACATTTGAAAGTAAAAAAATGATTGATCAAGAGTGAGTTTTCAGTTTTACTTACAAAATTGAATGTGGAAGAATCTTTAGATCGATATTTCTACTTGAATTCTACCCCCTTCCAGTCCTAAACTTAGATCCTTTTATATATATATATATATATATATATATATATATATATATATTATCTTTTTGCATTTATACTCAAAACAAACATCCCAAATACCAAATTAGTTGTAGAAGACATGAAAACATGCATATTTCTGCATAAATCAAGATAGATATGGCATCCATGATTCCATTGTAGTTACTAGTATGTACATCAATGATTAATTATTCGAACATCAACCATCTATATTCTAGCAATTACAAACATACATCAAATTTTTAAGCATATTATAAAACATAAAACATTTAATCATATTATAAAACATAAAACATAGAGCATATTATGATTTATCTAGCAAATGAGCAACTGTCAACATTTGTCATGTCCAAACTTCAAATAGTAGTGTTTACAAAATATGTCACTTGGTCACCGCCAAGACAAAAAAGGTTCAAATTCACAAGCCTACAAGTCTAATGATTAATCTATGACAAAAGTAGTAAATTGTGAACATATCTACTAATCTCTCCTTCCACCACAAACAGAACGTGGCGGCGGGCCTCCACGTGGTGGCAATGAAGACGATGGTGCTTGTGGAAGTTGTCGCACTGAAACTGATGAAGACTAACCCCCTGTTGTTGTTGTTGAACCATAGAACCAAGGAACCAAGGGACAAGATGGGGTGGCATCTCAACACGATCATCATCATCTTGGAATCGCTCAAAAAATTCATACAAAAAAAATTAAAAACATGAATTAGAGAAATGTTTTATAAGGAAAATTCATACCACAATGGACATACCTTGATAAGAGCATCCTCTAATTGCTCTAATTGCAACACTCCATCCTCCAAATTGGGTTCCTCTGGATTCCTGTCCCAAATCTTAAAGTCTTATTAGTCTTTGCATCATCACGGTAATGGGACAACAATCACAAGTTGTAATGAACATAAACCAAGCTCTCTGCCCGGTCTAAACTCAACCCTTTTAACACTGTGGATGAAAGAATAAGAGCTCCAACACCTCTCTACAGAAAAAGTGTTTACCACCTGTGATAACACCCACAATGCCAAAGTTTGTAGAATGTTCCACCACTCAAGAGAAGAAAAAGTCTCTCGATCTCTAATTGCATGCATGCTCCCAAATGGACCAGCGTTAAGCGCATAGTTGCTCAACTGTCTCTGTACCATGGCAGCCTCCTCCTCATCAGGGACTAATTTACTCAATGCAATCATATATTTTTGTGAACCTCTTGATCTTGGTGTGGTTTTCTCCTGCTTCCCCCCTAGGTGCTGGTGCTGAAAGCCATGATAGATGATAGTATTTAGGTGTCAAAACATATGTTAATGCATGCAATGGAACATTTAGCATTTCCCATCAGTTTTTCACCTCTGCACAAATAAAATTGTACAAGGTGATATATCTAGCCTCAACAATGTCTTTAATTTGCCCCAACATGCTATCCATTTGCTCATACACCTCCTCAATTATTGGTTGATCTGAATCTCCAAACTTGATCATGTAATAAATTGGTTTGGTGAATTGCAAAACATATTTAACCTGTGACCAAAAGTACATGTCAAGAATAGTGTCTTTGGCTGCATTAGCACCATCTCTATTAATGTTAATTTCATCCCGTGTTTCGGCACACACCATATTAGTTAAAGCTTGTCTCACCTTCACTAGCCGCCTAAAGGTGAGGTGATAATCGTCAAATCTTGTCTTTGCAAGTTTAAGCAATTGCAACTTGGAGTAAGTGCCATAGAAGCAATTTACCCTTGTATGCCCTGTGATGAATTTAATGAGTTGCTTCCCTCTCCTATAAAGCTCATTAATCCACCCACATTCTTTACGCTTCACAATATCATGCATCAAAAGGTTCAATGTGTGAACCAGGCACCCAGACCAAAAGATGTGTGGATGAGTACACTCAATAATTTTTCCTGCTGCCTTACAATGTGTTGCATCATCTGCGATCACTTGAACCACATTATTCGGACCAACATCTTTGATTGATTACAATAGGAGATCTGCAATGTTTTGGGAAGATGTACTGTTGGAGGAGGAGTCATGACATGTAATAAATATTGCACCACTAGCAGAAACACCAAGAACATTTCTCAAATGTTGGTTTCTAATATTTGTCCACCCATCTGATACAATGGATACCCCACAATCTACCCACTCATTTGTAAAACGTGTCAAAGCTCTTTGAACCTTTGCTTTTTCTCTTTCTAATAACATTGTTCTAGCTTTCTCATAGTTGGGGGACTTGTATCCTTTTGGGGCTTCATTGATGGCCTTTACCATTTCATGCCAATAGGGAGAGAGAAGCACATTGAATGGTACACCGCAAGCACAAAGAAATTGGACTATCTTTCCATCCACATCATCCATCTCTCAGCGACATTAAGGAAATCCCCTATTGTTTTTTTACCTCCAGAGATTCCAGAAGTACCATGACGAGATGAGCTACCAAATCTAAAGGTTTCTTGCTTTTTTGTTATGCAGTCTCCTCTATTTGAATGTATTTTCTTCTTTGTTCAGATGAAATGTTCGGGCAAATTTGTATCACCACAGCACCCTTTCTATCATCACTATCCATCACCCCACAAAGATGCCTCCTCACACGGGTATATGAACCACTAAATGGTTTTCCTCCATAACAACCATGAGGGCACAAAAATTTGTAACTTCCACCACCCTTTCCCACTTCAATTTTGGTCACATAGTTCCACAAGGGTGTTAATGCAGCTTTCCCCTCTAGTGTTTCAGTTTCCCCTTCAAGTTCAACTTCATCCCCTTCCTCCTTATCATACATTGGGTCACTCATATTGGGACCATTGTCCTCTTGTGCTTCGTCCCTTCTATTCCTACTCCCCCTTGCCATCATTAAAACCAAAAGTGGAAAGATACATAGAAGCCAAAAGAACACCATCTTGGAATATGGATATAGGTGGTGGACAACCTGCAATTAAATGAACAAGTAGAAACAATGGGAAAGAATAGAAAAGGGAGGAGAAAAATACAAAAAAAAAGTCAAAAAAATAAGGGAGTTTAGGGTTTGCACTTACCTCTTTAGCTCTTATAGATGAAGTCCTCCAAGCTCCTACTCCAAGCTCCTCCTCCTTCTCCTAGCTCCTCCTCCTTCACTCCTCTCTTCTCCTCTCTTCTCCTCTCCTCTCTTCTCCAACTCTCATAAACTCAAAGTGAGAAAATGAGAGATGAATGGGGGCTTAAATCCCTTCATTCTTCACCCTAACCCAAGGTGGACCCACCCCCAACAAGTCAAAATACAAAAAAAAAAAATTTAAAAACAACGTTTTTTTTGGCCGCACGGTAGAAATGGAAGAAGCGTGTACGAAATTGTACGCGATCCATATGCTTCGTACTACGAAGCATGGTGCTTCATGCCGCCGAAGCACCGTATGAAGCGCATTTCAGAAAAATCAAAATGCATTTTAGTCACATGCTTCCGAAATTTGTAGGAAGTGTGTTTATTAGTCTGAAACATGTTTCGATTTTTCTTAAACACGTTTCATACAACGCTTCCCCCACGCATCCATACATATCGCGGATCGGGGTTTAGATCCAGGGGGACGTTTCTTGCAACACCGATCTAGCCTACTCATCTGAAGAAGGTGGGCCATTAAATACGATGAACATTAACCATTTTTGTAATCAAGTCCTTTCATTAAATGCTTAAATTCATTACACAATGGATCACAAGTTGAATTTGATGATTGATTGCTTTCAGTGATAATTTTGTTCATATGATTCACCTTGGTAGTTATCAGTGTCCCTTAATCAAGTGTGACCCTCCTTGAGGCCTTTCTTTCTTGTATAGGAGGAGCACAAATAGCGGGCTTTGATTGATGTTGCATATCCATGATAACCCCATATTTAACATTTTCCATGTCTCCCTTGTACCCACATCCCATCTTTCGATGAATTGCTATCTATCACTAGTATCAGATCCCTATTTTCCTCATCCTTGAGTTGGTGCCCGCAAACTTTTCCCTAAAAAATTGATGCAGCAGAAAGAAATAAAATAGCATGTACCATAATGATAAAATGCAAAAGATTGCTAGGGATAAGCAAGTGCATGGACAAAAACCTTAGCCTAAGCTCTACCCCGTCATTAGCCCCTAGTCAGTACCTCGCTAATGCAAGAGTTATTATAAATAAAAGGCATTTTGATTATCCCAACTCCAATGAGAAATGAAATATTCCATCTTTAAGGGGTCAACAATGAATCAATTAAAGCATGTAACGCAAGCACAATCTGCCCAATCAAGGCTTTGAACTCGCAATGGTGTTACCTCCCTAGGTAGAATTGGTTAATAGACAACCCTATTAGGTGCTTCTAGCCCCTAGGTAGAAGTGGCATGCCCTTCAATTGATAGGTATCACATGAATAATGATAGAATGAAAGGGAGAAGAAGTCATGGCCAAGTGCCATGATCAAAAGGGCCAACAATAATGGGCTCCTCACCCTGAGTATATAGATGTAGGCAGGGAGCAATTGTAGATATATGAGTTACCAACTTGGCCTTTGTTTTTCCACGCCTCTTGTCTGTCTTTTATGTTTCCTTGATTATTCTTTGTATTACTGCTCGTGGCTCAAAAGGTTAGAGATTGCTTTGTATGATGTATAGAAGTTATTACCCCCTTAATGATGAGGTAGCTCATTGCCCATTAGGGCTTGGGACATGCAAGGGTTCCTTCTCATAATATGAAGAACAACATGTGCTCAAGAATCAAGTGATGGCCATACTGAGAGAGGTAGAACTCATGCTAGGCTTTTTCCCACGTGTTGATGTGCATGTCTCGATCATCTTTTGCATCTTGATATTCTTTTGTATTTTGCTTGTGGCCACCATATGTGTTTTTTTTTTGTTCTTTTAGCTACATCAACCTCCCAAGGAAAACTTTAAGGCCCTACCCAAGTATGAGGAAGTATGGTGCCAAATCCCAGAGAACCAATGGTTAGTCGAAACCGAAGAAGGTAGGTGGAATGTAGGCCTTGTAATGTAAGATGTAAAGTGGTAAGTATGGAATAGGGAGAGATGGGACTATGTTATCTCAATCGAGGTTTCCCAAGTAGTGCCCCTCCTATACCCATTGGGCCATTACGAGAGGTCCCACTAGACCAGGATGAAAAAAAAAAACTCACATTTTAGGTGAGGGAACAAGATCACAATCAAAACCCCTCTTCCTTCCAGGTCGTTGCCCCATAATCCATGTCAAAAGCCCAAATACAAACAATCATAAGCACCCAATTGCAAAATGAATAAAGTACCTTTTGATCGGAAGCCCACCTTACAAAATGTGCTCTTGCTAAATGGGCCAACAAACATATCATTGATGTAAGTGGCGGAGATATGAATGGGACATCGTCATCGACTAGTTGTTGTTGTTGAATTTTCACTAAGGTAGCAATAGAAAACAATTTTTTGATATGATAATTACTACTTAGTTATCTTCAATCAATTTAACTCATGCCATTAATATCATTGAGCAATTATACATAGAAAAATATCAACAGTAAATGCAAAAAAAAACGTTAAAGATTAGAGAAAGACAACCATGCACAATAGAGACAATATTTTTACACTAGAAAACCCAAACCTGGGAGAAAACCCAACAACTTTTCTTAGGAGAAATTATTCTTCAGCAAGGTTTGCAAATCAACAAGTTGTCTAGAAAATTGTGCCAAGTAAATAGATTGTTTCAAATTCATATTCAATAATGACCAACATTGACCTTCTTCTTCTTTGTCCATTCACCACTAGCCAAATCAGCATGGACCGGCCAAAGTATTTTATGGCCTCTCACACGAATTTCATCTATCTCCTCTGGTCAAATCAGCATTACCCAACCAAGTCCTTTTGGCTTCTCTGGAGGTCTGTCCAACCCTACAATTGCCCTGGCCCATTCACCCCTGGTCAAATCAACATGACCCAACCAAGGTCCTTCATGGCTACTCAAGTGAATGTATCCATCTCCACTGGTCAAATCAACATAACTCAACCAAGTCTGTCTGGCTTCTCAAGAGATGGTCTACCCAATCTTACAAAGACATCAACACTCCCTCTCAACAAGGGAGAAATTTTGCATCATGCCAAGCTTGTCTCTAAAGTATACAAACTTCACTCTAAACAGAGGGTTGGTGGGAATCTTTGCAATCTGCTCATTTGTGGATATGTATTGGAGCTTCACTGCTCCCTTTTGCACCATGTCTCGAGTGAAGTGACCTGATCAAAGAGTCCTAGAAGAAGCTTCCAAAGCCACAATGCTTCATGACATTGGTTGCAATATACTCTGCCTACGTTGTAGTAGTACTACAAAAGTTTGCTTCCTACTAAACTAGGAAATCATAGTCGATCCCACGCTAAAGCAGCACCCCAAGGTGCTCTTTCTATTCTCTACACTCCCAGCCAAATCTGAATTAGTATATCCTTGCGGCCTCAATTCACCACTTGAGACATATTGCGAAACATATCCAATTGTGCCACACAAGTACCTCAACACATGCTTTGTTGCATTTCTTGGCTCAACCATAAACTAGGTAGCTTCCTTCACTAGATCCATCACCATACCTTGACTACCTGCTCCCACTTTTGAGAAATCTAGGGCATAATAGTTAAGGTTATTTTAAATTTGATTTCTCTCTAATCCATGACATTTTCTTATGACATTGTTATTATCATTTAGTTATGTTTTATCATCAAGACAAATGTCAATAAGAATAGCACAATACAAACACAAGAACATCAGATGTAGGCTGCTACCCAGGGCCAAAACCTCTCCTTGAGAGGAAAACCCACAAAAATCTTTTCTTATAGAATTTCAATGAAGACTTCCAAGACCGTGACCCAAGACCAAACTCCTAAGTGATGAGTCAGCCAAACCCAAACAAATCACTGCAAAACCAAACTAAGGAAACCCAAGGTTCTCCTCCCAAACTCGCACATGTGAATGGTGGGGACAAAGGCTTCCTTCCTTATCAATTTCACTAGATTTCATAAACAACAACACAAAACAATGAAAAAAAAATAAAAAATATGTACCTCTTCTAGTTGGATCAAACTCCGTTTGGTTCAGAGATCTTTCTTTTTGGAAGTGTGTACAAAATGAGGTGATCAAGTCTCCTTTTATTGCCTTCTTAGCAGATGCATTAGACCTATTTAGGCTAACTTGAAGGGGGATTGGCCGACTCATCACTCGGAGGATTTTAGACTCCACAAAATACAAAATTAATTCTTTTTCTTGTTTCATGAGCCCTCCAATGGCTAATACATCATGACGTTGACTCTTTGACTTGACAGCAAGACCCCTAGAGCACTCAATGGGTGCTTTGACGTAGGACCACAACATGATGGGCAAGAAGCCCATTTCAATAAAATAATTTTTCTTTTTACAAATAAATTTTCTTTTCTTTTCTTTTTTGTTCTGTTGACAAATACATCAATAATTACATCAAGTCATGACTTGAGAACAATTATGAAGACTGACACTAGTTACATTTCAACACTCCCTCTTAACTAGGGAGGTATTCATAATTGACCATAGGTACAAGGACAATACTTTCATTGAATTATTCTCATAAGAAGAGTCGGATTGGTAAGCCATCTTAAGCATCAACATTATGATCAACATATAACCAACATTCAACACAACAAGGCCTTGACTAGCATGCTCTATCTCTCAATAGATCAAAGCACAACGTCGGGAGGCTTTATGTGGGACACCACACTACCTCTTAAGGCACATACCCCATCTTGATGTTCACAAGGTATGTCCTTCTAAGACCATTATTGTCTTGGATTTACACATCCTCAAGGAATTTCCTCTTCAACGACTCATCTATTGGATGCCCTACCTCATCCTCAAAGAGTATCAGTCGCCAGACAACTTCCTATCTCGAATTCCAAATCCTCAAGGAGTATCTATCTCAGATGCTTACCCAACCCTCCCAACACCATTCTCTCCTCATGGCCTTCACTAAGACCTACAATTGTTAGTCTTGGTCTATCGCATGACACATGAAGCATAGAACCATATTCATCACTCCCTTCAACTAGGGATGAGCTCCCTTTCAACTAGGGAGAAGTGTCGCTCATCAGCTACTATAGTAGCTCTCAAAAGACTATATTGTCATCATCACATGTGTGAGCTTTCCTTGAATCTTATAAAGCCCAGCATCATCATGTTATAAATAAGCTTCAAACTCTTCATCATGGAGCCATTCTTCTTCATAACTTTTTCATAGGGCATAGGCCATCTTCTACATCACTTCCATTCAACAAACCATAGTGTTGAGCCGATAGTCATGTCATCCTTTTTCATCCTCGAAAAGTGATCTTTCAGTCCACATTTGGTTATCCTTCATACAGCTACCTCTTTCAAGTCATGCTTCTTTCAGGATCTTCCATCCAATGACATCAATACTAGTTGTAGGTGACATTCTACAACCCTCTTTCGGTAGCTTTGTTTCAACTCAACCAGATGAGTCCAAAAATCGAAATGAACATCAAATTAATGTTACCTCTTTATGATGGCCCTTTTTCATGAGCTAATCATCGTCGAGCTTGAACATGACTCCCTCTTGAACATGATCATTAAATCATCTGCTACCTGCTATCATATCTGTCATCGTGGTGTACATCAACTCCTCAAACCAAGTACCAAGGCAGCAACCCAATCATATCCTTCTTAAGGTGAATCCTTTTCATATAGTAGGATTGTGCAAAACCTAATAGTACATCAAGGTCTTCCTTTAATCTTCATGAGAGTCTTCAGCGGAACATGTGTCAGTGAGTCATCTAGCCATGCTCCTCATTTGCATAGCGGGATCCATCGTTCTACAACTAAACCAGCAAGCTTCTTAATAGGCTTGCTCCAAAAACATATAGAATGGATAACCATCATCATGGTCATTCTTCCAAGCTAAAGAAGTCACTCCATGACATCACAAAGGAGGATCCAAAAATGATTCTTATTATCTGATGGAACAAAATCTTTATATCGGCTAGCTGATTGTTATATCGGGTTCATGAATCCTTTTGTATGTTGCTACTAATTCATATCTTCCAAACATCCATAATCCCATGATTATACCATGCATCTATTAGAGTGCTCTAGGATCCAAGGGTCCTTATAGTTCCCTCCTTCCATCATGCTTACCAAACCAAAGGATCTGCTCATCCTTCTTTCTTTATTTCATGTACCTGCATTATTCATTGAGAAGTACACCCAAGCAAAATATACAATAATAAAAGCATGATGTCAATTAGTCAATATGGGATTATCATGAGATCTTGGGTTTTCAAGTACCATCCCTAGACTAATTTATCATCATTATCTATTCATATTAGTTATGATCCCTAGATTCCATATGAAATCTAAAGACCAAGGGTTAGGGTTTCTATGAGGGAATAGGGTTAGGGTTTCTATATGACCAGGGTTTTACCAATATTAACAAAATTAACAACAAACCCTTGATTCATATACTCAACCTACTCTACAATGTTTTTATAATGGATCCATACATACCTCCTCAATGTTACATACCTTTGATGTAGTTCTGGATGCCATTGTTGCTTCATCGTTTTACCTCACGATGTACATCAATTGAAGAAATTTTTTATTGCATTTATTTGCTTCGCTTTTCTTGCTTCAAGATCAGTATACTACAGTTCTTGATTAGAGAACTATCTGCAACAATATACCATTTACCCAAGAATGGTTGTCAACAAAACTTATCTTCTTGTTAACTACTATGTAACAATAATCCTTTCCCGTGATTAAACAAATTTTCTTCCTTCAAAAGATGCCTTGTCACACTATTGTGACCCTAACTTACAACCTCTTGGACTGTTATTTCTTCAAAACTGTGGCTTATTTTCTTGCAATCTTGTGATGCACAGGTCCCATAGAGCCGACGCAACCTAAAGCTTGTTTCTTTCTGAATGTGACCAATCAAATTGCTATGCCCTTGGATTCATAAACCCCTTTCCAATGAAGGTTGGCTTCCTAACTAATATTAAGATTGAGAATATATATATATATATGATCATTGTAACTCCCATACTTTCATGGACCACAGATCCTTGTCTATTACTCCATAGGTTGGCTCATTCTATATGTATGCTCAGAAAAACTCGTCTTTTATGCACAGAAACTGTTATTTCTTCGTGGATTTGTACCACTATACATGTTATGGTTTTTTTGCCACTTAACTACGCTAACAAAATTATGATTGTGGGTGAAGGGAGTCTTGGCTCTCTTCTTGAAGCCTTTCAATTTTGGATCTGCTATTTTTGTACTAGAAATTTGATCACTTCGTAGACTCAAATGCTTCCTTTCCATAACTTGGACTAGGGTACACGTTATGCACAAGTGTAGAACAAGGCTTAGGCTTAAGAATACCCTTGATCTTGAATCTCTATAATATACAAGTATATCCTTTCTCAAATAATGCTCTCGACTCCTTCACAAACATGCTCATAATGTCGACTTCTTTTAAGAAAATTTGATAGGCTTGAGACCTCAGAATTTCGGCTTCTTTAATTGGGATTTTGACTCTACAAAATGTGCTCAAAACTTTCTTCATGTAGTTGGTACTTCAAAACTTTGATAACCTTTGACAGTGGTCACAAAATAGGATTAATGCTCAACACAACTCTTCAACTAGTGCATAGGAGTGAATTTTTGGAGATTGTCCTTCTAGGGCTTACGCACAGAACCATACCACACAAATTTCGAACTATACACAGAGCGTCTGTCTCCTTTCTAGGATTGATATAGTTGCCAATAGGAGGACATTATGGGCCTTGCAAAACTAGAACAATCCATTCTTAATAATTTCACTAATCAATAATGTACATACCAAAGTTTGCATAGATGTTCAAAAATTCGGTGATTTGGAAGATGCAGACCTAGTGGGCACCCTTTTGTCTTTCACTCCAATGTCAATGGATGAGGCTTCTCTTATGCTGCTAGATAAGTCCTTTGGCTCTTCACAAATATGCTCCTTACGCCTTTGCTCTGCTAAAGAAGGTCAACAGTCTTGATTGTAGAGATAAGGTGCCCAAAAAACTTCAATCTAATTGCCAAAGGATGCGGTCTAGAGGGGGTTATTGAATTAGCCTTTCGGATTCCTTGAAACAGGGCTTGAAATCCTTTCAAATGCCCTCACTAGCCTTGAGAATGCCTGCAGCCTAATGTATGCAATTAGGGCTGAAAAAACTGCCCATAAACTCTTCTACATTCCTTCACAAATTTGGCTTAGGAAACTTGATCTTCTTGCGGTAAAATAAAGCCAAATTGATCTTCCTTTTGCCCATTATTCAAAGCGCTAGCTCTAATACCATGTTGAGAAATCCAGGGCATAATAGTTAGGGCTGTTTTAAATTTGATTTCTCTTTAATCCATGACATTTTCTTGTGACATTATTATTATCAATTAGTTGTGTTTTATCATCAAGACAAATGTTGATAAGAAGATCACAATACAAACACAAGAACACCAGATGTAGACTACTCGCAAGGGCCAAAACCTCTCCTAGAGAGGAAAACCTACAAAAATCTCTTCTTATAGAATTTCAATGAAGACTTCCAAGACCTTGACCCAAGACCAAACTCCGAAGTGATGAGCCAGCCAAACCCAAACAGATCACTACAAAACCATATTGAGGAAACCCAAGGTTCTCCTCCAAAACTCACACATGTGAATGGCAAAGACAAAGACTTCTTCCTTGTCAATTTCACTGGCCTCCCAAGAGCTTCGTTGGCCTTCACAGAAATTTTGTACCTCTTCTAATTGGATCAGACTTCGCTTGGTTCAGAGATCTTTCTTTTTGGATGTGTGTACAAAATGAGGTGAGTGAGTCTCCTTTTATAGCCTTCTAAGGAGATGCATTAGACCGCTTTAGGGCAACTTGAAGGGGGGTTGGTCAACTCATCACGTGGAGGATTTTAGACTCCACAAAATACAAAATTTATGCTCTTTTCTTGTTTCATGAGCCCTCCAAGCGCTAATACATAATGACCTTGACTCTTTCACCTGCCAATAAGACCCCTAGAGCACTCAATTGGTGCTTTGACCTAGGACCACAACATGATGGGCAAGAAATCCATTTCAATAAACTAACTTTTCTTTTTACAAATAAATTTTCTTTTCTTTTCTTTTAACAAATACATCAATAATTACATCAAGTCATGTCTCAAGAACAATTATGAAGACCAACATTGGATACATTTCAACGCCACTCACACTAAAGCAGATCCACCTATGGCAATTCTAGTTGCCATCTCTTCCACTATTGTTCCCTCTATCATTGAAGCTTATCCTATTGTCTAGCATGGTCCCCTCAAAGAAAGGCCATGTGGCTCCTACAATCAATTATAGTTCACCATAGTTGAATTCGACCCTACAACTCCTGCAGTCAACTGTGGATGAATGTGATCAAATTCATCCCTATGGCTCCTGCAATTAACTATTCTCAAATTCCTCCGCACGTGTGACCCACCTACAGCTTGGTCAACCCTAGTCAAACTCAGCGTAAAACAAATAGTCAACTCATCCTTTTCTCCACAATGCAGTTGTCCAATAGACCTCAAATGAAGAAGAACCTCACTTGCTTGGATGGAGAAAAATGAGATGTCACATCATCTATATATACTAGTAAAATGGGGCTAAGTTAACCCAAGGGACACAACCTTTCATGAGTCAAACAAACTTGTCTTCCTGGGTCGACTTAGTGCCCCAAAAATAAATTTTAATTTTCTTAGGCCGACATAGAAACCGCTTTGGCATGTAGGCAAACCTCTCGATGCTACACAAAAATCAACAGGTGGTAGGGGTTGTTGGCTAGCCAGTTGGAAGAGATGATGAGAGAAATATTTCTCCTATGGGGTCACCCACTTTTGGTGGGTAGCAGGTCGTGCATCACTACCACATTGATCCACGTCCATTGACAACTCAACATAATGGAGGCTCGCCATATCAGCATTTCTAAGAAAGGGTGCATCCCCAATTTCTCCAAAGTTCTTGTATGTCGATATACTAGTGGCCCGATATGCCAATATGCTAATTCGTCAATTTCCTGGTGCCCTGATATGCCAATATGACAACTCAACACACCACATTATTCTCCCAAATACAATCACCACCTAACACATGTCAAATGGTAACATGTGCCACATGTCACTCATATTTGCCTTGCTAGCATGCCAAAAACACAAACTCTTAGTGACTTGTCCCATTCACTAGCCTCGCCATGTCATCATTTGTGACATCATCATTACCTCATTCTCCAAGATTTACCAGTACTTCGATACTCCAGTGTCGTTAATTAACATGCCTAGTTAACAAGATTTTTTCCATCAAATGTTGATCCCTCAATAGGGGTCATCCCATACCAGGGTTTCCAAAAAAAAGGTGTTTCTCTTATCCTTATAGTGGCTCGGTATTCCAATAAGTCTCCTCCCCACTGGCTCTTCGTCATAGTTGTATCTCAACCATATGACCAAGGGCCAAGGTCGAGGCCTTCCAGTCCCCAAATTCCAATGGAATGTTGGGCAAAGACTTCGTCCCCAAGTTTCACGGTGGTCTAAAACAAGGTTTGACTACAAAGGGTATCCTTAGCTTGTCCTGAACGCTAAAGAGTGATTCTTGACACCTTTTGATGTCTTCAAGCCTCTTGGTCAACCACTTGTTCCCTCCAGGGAAAACCTTCCCTCAACTCAATAGTCTACACCAATATACTTATGGCCCTCTTAAACCTTCAGTTGGCCTACAAAAAATCCAGATTTCTTTAATGAACTCCTTAATGTTTTCCGTTATAGGTTTTGAGAAGACCTTTTTCCCTTGAATCTCCCTTTTTGATATCAAGGCTTTTGTTCATGCCTCTAACATCCACATCATTCACAAGACCCTCTTATTACATCAACTGGCCTAGAGCTTTTCTATCTTGCCAAATACAAAACATGGACACTAGCCATGGCTAGGACTAGAAGTCCTTCAATCCCATGCTTAATATGTCATTTACTTCCTGTCAACAACATGAAAGGGATAACACAAAAGTACATTAAAGATTGATTATGGGGCATATGAGTATTATAAAACCATTCCAACATAATCTACTACTTAACATCAGAAATAGACATTGTTCCACATGAACATGCCCCCTAGGGTGGGGGACACGCTTCCTCGCTACCCCACGCTCCCATGACAGGGAAACTCCTGGGGAAACCTTTCCCCTTGTCCCATTTTTTGGGGAAACTCTGCAGGGACTTTTTCCTAGTGATGAAATGCATCCCCCCAAATTTCTTTGCTAATAACAATTAAAACCATAAAAAAATTACAATTTTTTATGTAATTTTAAAAAATGAAAAAAAAAATAAATAAAGGATAAATTAAAACTTTAAAACATAATCATTCACATTTCTCATTAACCCTATGATTTTAACTTGTCGCCTCACATTTTCCTTCTATTGTCACTCAACATTTTACCTTTCACCTAAGAATTTCCTATTGTCGTTGCTCGACATTTTCCATCCGCAATTTGTTGTGTTTCAGCGAGGGCCCAAGACATTTGGAGCTACAATTTTTATTTTGTGACTTGTAATTGTCAGATTGGAGTTGCAATTTTCATTTTGTGACTTGGAGTCACCGGATTGGAGTTGCGATTTATTATTTAGTACTTTTTGAGAAATTTACTAGTATTTCACTGCTTTCTATGTTTACCTTTGGTTTAGTATTATATGGCTATTCTAGACTTCAGCATAACGTCATTGTCATATGATGAATTTACTTTCGATGTGCATTGTGTAATTTCAATTGTCAAATGATTAATTTAATTTAGAAGTACCTTGCATATATTAATGTCCATGGCCAAATCATGAATTTAGATGGAACATTGGATAATGTCAAATCATGGATTCAATTTAGTAATTTACTTTTAGATTTACAATTTTAATTGATGATTATTGATTCCATAAATGTCAAATGATAATTATGATTCATAATAGTCTAATACGAAATGATGATCATATTTAGATGTACATTTCATAATTATTAAGATTTACCATTTATTAACCTAGTTATTGATATATTGTTGGGATTTATTTTTTATTTTTATATATAACTTTTTAATAATTTTATAATTTTTATGACTTTGATTTTCTCCCGTTTCCTCGAAATTTCCCTAAATTTTGGGGTTGCTTACATACGTCCCCCTTGTGCATATCCCCACTCTCGCGATACCCTGTACCGGAAACTCAGTGGAACATTGTAAATAGACACCATATCGACCATAGTGCCTATTAACTTTTAAGTAGACAAGCACATAAACACAATACATTTCGGCAATGATCATTTCTTTCTAATTAGCATAGTTTACATTACCGAGTTGAAGTCCATAAGCGTACTTATCTGACCAAGATCCTATGTTGCCTACAACTGATGAAGAGTGAGCCACAAGATAAATGCTTTCAAAGATAATGTTGGCAAGTGACAACTTTAGCGGATGCAGAATGAAAAAATTGCTCATCAACTTAAAAGAAATATTTGAAGGATAAATAGGATGTTCATGAATCAATAAGATCTATCCAAGTTAAAATCTCAATTCCAAATATGAACACATAAAATCAAACTTAGATGATGCTACCTTGTAATGTACCTTCTTTGTGATGTGCGATGAGATTAGCTTGGTTAATTTTAGTCAGTCCTAATCTAAAACAAACTTCAAAGAACTTTGTTCCTAGACCTCACCCACGCCTAGGCCCGGATCTCAGAGTGAGGATTCAATAGAGGTGGATGATCCCTACTATCTACTTACCAACATATTTTGGAGGTAATTTTTTAGGATTGCAACTGCCAAACTTGTGATACAAATGCCTTGAATAAATAGATGATGCTTTGAAAATTGAAGAAGAGCAACTTATGAGAAAATTCAATCAAGTAGACAATGAAATTACAATAGAGACGGTTGTGAACAATAGTTAATCACAAGGAAAAAGAATGCTCCAATAGATGAAATCAAAAGAGTGAAATTAGTCCATAAGACTCATTTAAATAATTTGTGTGTGAACTTTAGAGACCATGAACCATATTGCATGAAGTGTGAAGTAAATGAAGTGAAAGAAACAATCATAAATCACTCAACACATTCAAGAAGATACCTTCCCCAAAAGGAGAAGGGGGGATAACTCGAGAAAAATCCCTAGCTCCTAATAAAAAATGTTGAATTTTATTAAGTGAGGATCCCCTAAATGAGAAGGGGGGATGCCTCGGGAAAAATCCCTAGCTCCTAATAAAAAATGTTGAATTTTATTAAGTGAGGATCCCCTTATATGATGAGGGGGATATGGATTTCTTCCTCTTTGGGAAGAGTTAACAAATGTTTCCCTCAAAGGGTAATGGTACTCTTTCCCAAATAATTTATTACAAAAGAGAGAGTTCATTCGAGTAGCAGATTACAATTCCCTTTTGAGTTTGGCTCTTCAAGATCCACAACCCAAAAGGCTCCCCTAAAATATAAATACATCCTTGTTGAATGTTGTCATTGATGTCAACATCTGTTATTGAACGCTCTTAATATTTGTTTGGATTATATTAGTTGGAAGCTTCAATGGAGGGATGATTGAAAACCCTAGTAACATCGCCTTTGTTGAATATTTTGAGGAAGAAGATCAGTGGTAGGATCTCAAGATCATCGGCATTAGATGCCCATCATCAAGACAATTCTGGTGGTATGTTGCATGCCATAAGAGGCCTCACAGTTTTGGAGTTATGCTTGTTTGAAGATGAAGGACCCATCGTATGGGAAAAAACCCTAAATGGGAGATGATGTGTCACCCCATCATTGGCCAGCATATTACTCCAAGCATGAAAATAGGATTTACATCAAAAGTCTATGGTTAAAATTATTTATGGAGATGATTGTTGAATTTACTAACCATAAGGGGGCTTTTGGTTTCAAATAAAAAACTAATTCCTTATCCCCAAAGGCAGACAACATTATTCCTTAGTTTCCAAGTTTTTGAAATTCAAATTTTTAATATGGTTCTCCCTCCAAAATAGCATTTTGACTAGCCTACATATCTCCAAATATATTTAAAGGTTGCATTATCTCCATCACAAGATAAGAAAATCGAACGCTTATCCTTGGTGATCAAACTCTGTAATTATCTCAGCCCTATGGGAGATGGACAGATCTAGCGAGTGGCCAATTCTGAAAATGTTTCGAAGGGTTTGATTGGATAAAGGGTTTCATATTGTTTATGGTTGCAAGTTAATCTTATACATCAACCATTCGACATCCATTATGGACAAACGCAGAAATATTTGTCTCGTATGGAAGAACGACTCCCTTTTTGGAATACTTTGCAAAGCATTTGAAGGCAAAAATTCCAAGCACAAGGGTTATTCTCTATTTTGTGGCATGAAAGCTTCGTTTGGGCATCACACTGGCATCTTTTGACCTTCTTTCCGAGCTATGTGGCCATGATCTACAAACACTCAAATTCAAGAAAAACCCTAGCCATGTTTACTGCTTTGAGGCATCCTAGAGGTTGCCGCCCTATGAAACCGGATTCACTGGAAATGGCCTACATGTCCGAATCCCACAAATCGGACAGGATTTGATGGTGATTCGAATCCTAGAACGTGACACGTGTGAATCCCGCACGTGTCACGTTAGGACACGTGTCACGATTTTGGGATTCGAATCCCAAAAAAAGGAAACCGGCAGACATAAAATCGTGTTGTTCTATTAGTCATTTACCATTTCTCTCTTTCAGTTTTGCATACATTGAGCTGTGGGCAAGGAGCTAAGAGTTTGGAGCAAGGAGCTAAGGGTGTGGAGCGTTTGGCAAGGAGATTCAAGCACCAAGTAAGTGCATTTCATCTCTATTTTTTTGCATTTCTATTACAGTAGTTTGTATATGATTTATTTTTTTTACAAATTTGTGCATGTGTTTTTTTTTTTCTTTTTAACATTATTCATGGCTCAATCAAAGGCAACAATTAGTGGGGAAAAGAAGGGGAAGAATGTCTCCATTGGAGATGCCCCTCCCCCAATATCATCAAAGTTTGTTGCAAGTAATGTTGAGGGAAGAGGAGGACCTAAAGACAACATTGAGAAATATCCCTTGTGGAAATATGTCACAAGAGAGGATGGGACAAGCACCAAGGGGAAGGGAGGAGGCAATGTGCAATGGAGATGCAACTTTTGCCACGTTTCTTTCAAAAGCACATATCACTGTGTGAAAAGCCATTTGTTAGCTTTACCAAATTGAATTGGAGCTTGTAAAATTGTTCCTTTACAAAAGAGGAAAGAAATGGAAAAGGAGTTCACTGTTGGTATGGCAAATGTGGCTGCAAAATCAAGAAAACCAAGACTGAAGACCCTCTTCCATTTTTGAGGAAAGGCACCACCAAATTTCCATTTGAAAGTTCTATTTGGGGACAAGTAGCAAAAAGAAGAGAAATTTCACTTGGTCCAGTGGACAAGATTTTTCAGAAAGAGAAATGGGAAGAACTTGATCTCACCATTGCCTTCTTTTTATATCAATACTTCATATCATTTAATGTTGCACGCTCACCTCTATTTATTGAGATGTGTCAAGCTCTAAGTCATGGGTCTCCATCATGGTATGTGCCTACTGGTTCAGAGAAGCTTAGAACCACATTGTTGACGAAGGCAAAAAAAGAGGTGCAAAAAAATTAAAGCATCATGGCCAACATCTGGGTTAGCATTGTTTCTGACGGATGGACAGATCCAGCACGACACCCAATCATCAACTTCATGGTGTCTTCCCTGAATGGTCTAGTTTTCTTGAAAGCAGTGGATACACTTGGAGAATACAAGGATGCACAATTTATGGGTGAGTTATTTATTAAAGTTATTGAAGATGTAGGTGTTGATTCTTGTGTGCAAATCATTACAGATAATGCACCTATTTGCAAGGTTGCTCGCATGATTGTGGAAGCTAAATATCCACAAGTGTTTTGGACACCTTGCATTGTCCATTCATTGAAATTAGCACTGAAATCCATTGCTTCTGATGTGCTTTGGATTGGTAACATTATTGAGGATGCACGACATATCCATAACTTTGTGCAAAATCATACAAATGCCCTCACTATATACAAGGAGCACACCAATCTATCATTGTTGAAGATTGCTGATACACGGTTTGCCTCTTCATTCATGATGTTGCAGAGGTTGAGGGAGGTCAAGACTGCTCTTGGGGCCATGGTTATTTCTGAGTTTTGGTCTTTTTGGAGAAAGACAGATCAGGTAGCCTCTAAAAGAGTGAAGGACAGAATGCTAGATGATGCTTGGCGGGAGAGGGTAGATCTAATTATTCAGATCATGGACCCTATCATTTCTTTGCTTCGATTTGCAAATACAAACAAACCCATCTTAGGAAAGGTTTATGAGGGATGGGATTCCATGATTGAGTCTGTGAGGAGCATTATTCTACAAAGTGAGTGCCCCGAGTATGAGACATCACCAAAGGCCTTTTGTGGTACTATACAGGATATTCTTGTCAGCAAAAGAGACAAGAACTGCAAACCTTTACATTGTTTGGGTCACCCATTGAACCCAAAATACTACAGCCATGAGTGGTTGAATGGTGGACCTTCCTGCAAATTCCCTCCTCACATGGATGGTGAAATCTCAAAGGGGAGGAAAGATGCATTCAGGTGGTTTTTACAAGATAGAGCATTGCTTGATGAGGTGGAGGATGCCTTTGCAGAGTCTTCCACTGGCACTGGTCGATTTGCACGATATGATGTGATTAGAGATAGGGGGGCTAAGAAGCCCTATTCTTGGTGGGCAAATCATGGGGCAACAAGCCCCCCTCTTCAGCAGTTAGCCATGAGGCTCCTCTCTCGGGTGACTTCATCTTCTTGTTGCGAGAGGAATTGGAGCACATATGAGAATTTGTATAGTGTGAAGAAGAGCAGGCTTGAGCAATCCAAGGCAGAGACAAAGGTGTATCTGCACACCAACCTTCGTCTTATTTACAGGCAGAGGGAAGAGTGGTTGAGGGGAAATACAAAGATGTGGGATGTCTTCCCTAATGATATGGGTCTGGACAACAGTGTTGAATTGGCATTGGCCAACGTGGATCTCAATGATCCAGTGCTAGAGCCTGTTAGATTTGATGACAGTGATTTTCAGAGGGGTCATCCTCCACACCAGCAGATACAGAGGCAACTATGGATACAGGGGAGGAGGAGGATGCAGAGGAGAGAAGTGATGAGTCTAGTGACCATGATGATGAGGACATTGATGTTGATTCTGATGATGACTATGAGGATTGTTGACTCATGAGTCATGGGCTACCTATTGCGTTGAGGCTTGTATACCTATAGTTGTTTTATATTTTCTATTTCAATTTTCCATTGGCATTGCACTACCTATGTAACACATTTTGATTTGATAATTTAATGAGAAAACTACAATTCTCAGTGTCTTTATCTTACTATCTTGTAAGTTGGCTTTCATTTATAAATCATGATTTATGTGACATGTATTTGAATTTTGTATGTACTATGAATGCTATAATGTTACTAACTTAATTTGTAAACAGTAAAACTAACATCTAGATGAAGATCTATGCTTGAAACCAATGAATTTGTATCATTAATGAGAATTTGAGTAAGAAATATCTAATTTTTAATATATATATATAAAATAATATATAATGAATCCTACGTGTCCTGTTCCGGGGGGTCAACGTGCCGAATCCGACTCTCGAATCCCCGTATCCTATGAATCCCTAATCCCTCCGTCAGGTGACTTAGTTGCAACCTAATCTTCCAAGTTTGATCCTTTATGCGCGAGGAGTTTGAGTCTTGAGACATAGTCATTGCTTTTAGATTTATGGTCAAAATTATTTGGCTTGAATATACTGCATGATCAATGACTAGTAGCGGCTTAATTGCAAAACCTACGATAGTCCTTCTGGCATATATGTTCATTGCAGATAGCTAAAGAATATATATATATATATATATTCTTTAGCTATCTGCAATGAACATATGTACTTGCATCTGTGGTGAACATACATTCTCGCACATATGATTTGTGGCAGTGGGAATTGATTTAAGGCACAATAAACATCGAACTTTGTGGCAGAATTGATGAGTGGTGATGCGACTTATAAACACCATCGTGGTGGATACTTCTCTGAGGCTCTCTGTGATTGTGGAAGGTTCAAATATACCAGCACTCAGTGATCTTTGCGGCATATAAACTTCGGTAACTTTAGTAATTAAATATGGCACACCTCTATTGGCCTAATATTTGGTCATAGCACTGCGCTGTGACTATACACAGTCATGTTGAGAGATACGCATTGAAATCCCCACGTAGCCACACTAATCACATAAAAACAAGTCAAAGTATATTTACAAACAAAGTCATCGTTGCTTTGCATCTAGCATGAACCTTGTCGACATGTTAACGTTAGATATAAGAACTCTCAGCATTACAAAGTGTATGGGATATATTTGTTCACCTAAGATGTCAAGTTCAAGGCCTTCACCGAAATGACTGAATTGTATTTTGACTATTTTTTGTCACATAATTAGGAGCCAAGAAAAGTCCACTTTATGGCTATATGAGAACCGAATGACTGGATAGTAAAGGTTGTGGTATGGTTTGGATTGTGAGGCATTAATATTTTATTTTTGAAGTCCCGAGCTTGAAGTCAGTCATTTCATAAAGTTTTTTTTAATTTTGAATTTATATTTTGTTGAATGTTTTAAGTCCAATTTGTAGCATGGTTATTGCAAAGTTGGATATTCATAGAAGCAAAGCTTGTAATGGACAATTTGTATAACATCTAATTTTATTGAGGGTCTCTAGATGATTGCAATTCAAGAAAGAATGCAACCAAAAGGGTTGCCTAAGAAAAATCAGCATATTAATGATTATGTATCTTATCGTTGAGATTTAGGGTTTGACTTGTTTAACAGTGAGACATAATGTTGAACTAGTAACAGGGTTGAGACTAATGTTGTTGAGAATGATAACAAATGTATTACTAATCTGAGCAGTTAGGTTGTGGGTACAAGTTGATTTGTTCCATAATATTGCTAGGGTTTGTTGATATTCAGAGGATGATGCAGTTAGTCACAGATGTGTTCAGAATGATAGTAGACTTGACAATGAGATTTGTTGTTGATTAGGGTTTGTCATTGAGATTAGACTGGCTACTGACTATTAGTGTCACAAAGACAATAAACCTAGATTTGACACTTGTATTCAAATACTTTGTTAGTGATGTATGATGTTGTTACTTTGACAAAGACAACCAAAATAGCATAGAGTGCAATCCATCTCTTAACTAAAAATACATCCAACAAATAGCCTCTAGATGGCCTCTAGCATCCAAAAAAATCATGCTACAACAAATACCTACATATCATCAAAATCATTGCCTATCTTGGGATCTTTGTCATTAATATCACCCTCTAAGCATTAACATAAATACAAAAAATGTAGCATGCCAAGTCAAGTTTTTGTTTGAGAGATGGGTACATATTTAGTAGGGTCGTGATAGAGGAGTTCAACAACCAATGTCACTAACATCAAGGTACAAAGAGGGCTTGGTGCTCTTGATTAAATATGAGTTCCATACCCTAGTACATGACAAAATCCAATGGAAACATTGCAATCCCTCCAATCCTGAAATCCTAAAAAACTGACAAGTCTACTGGATTTTGAGTGAGATCTAAAATTCTACTTTCTCCATATGAAATCCAACAAGGTCGGAACTGCTCTCAAACATCCTGAGTCATTTCATGGTAATGTTAAAAATTTAAGTAAAAGTCACTTTTAATTCAAGAATTTAACATTGCTATGAATTCTATATCAATACTAGTGCCATGCGCTCGAATATTAGGCTTCCCCACTCCAAAACTCTTGTTTCTTTGAAAATAAATTGCGTTTGGAACATCTTTGTGAAAAAAAATTGCGAAAAAGATAGGGAGTGAATTGTTTTTGCGGGAGCGCGCTCTCTGTTAGTTCCTTATTCGCTCCCGCTTAGATCATGCTTCAAGAGCGGATACGGCGGGCAGTCGCTCCTCTTCAACCCTGTCCTTTAGGCATATTTTGAAACAAACTAGCTTCTTCAAGGCTACTCTTTAACGCACCCCTTGAGACAATGTTGATTTTTACAAGACCTAATCTGACAATTATTTCTAATGATTTCTTAATTTAATCCTTCTTGTGTTTACATCCATCATTAAGCAATTACACAGGAAATCTGAATATTAGAAACAATAATGACAGCAGGATCATAAAGAGATAGCCTAAACTAGGGTTGCGAGGGAGCACCCCCCCCCCCACGCCCCCACTACCAATTCGCGCTTCGGGCGGGAACAACTCAGGAGCGCATTCCCAACAAAAAAAAACGC
Organism: Pinus taeda; assembly: GCA_000404065.3. Taxonomy (NCBI): domain Eukaryota; kingdom Viridiplantae; phylum Streptophyta; class Pinopsida; order Pinales; family Pinaceae; genus Pinus; species Pinus taeda. The sequence goes on along the minus strand of APFE030611063.1, from coordinate 268,031 downwards.
TCCCGTTTTTTTCGAGAGTGTTTAGTCTTTTTGCAAAAAAAAAAAAAAAAAAATGCAGTAATATTCCAAATGCAATTTTTTTTTCAAAAAAACAAATAAGTTTTGAGTGGGGCAACCTAATGGTCAACCATATGGCGCTAGTATTGATATGCGATTCATGGTAATGTTAAATTCTTAAAGTAAAAGGATGAAAATAAAGATTAAGGAGAATGTCACTAAATGAAGATTTAAGGAGAATGTCACTTTTACTTAAATTTTTAACATTACCATAAAATGACTCAGGATGTTTGAGAGTGGTTCTGACCTCATTGGATTTCATATGGAGAAAGTAGAATTTTGGATTTCATTCAAAATCCAACAGACTTATCAATTTTTTAGGATTTCAAGATTGCAATGTTTCCATTGGATTTTGTCATGTATTAGGGTATGGAACTTGTATTTAATCAAGAGCACCAATCCCTCTATGTATCTTGATGTTAGTGACATTGGTTGTCGAACTCCTCTATCATGTCCCTCCTAAAAATATACGCATCTCTCAAACAAAATCTTGATTTGACATGCTATGATTTTTCTATCTTATGTTAATGTTTAGAGGGTGATATTAATGACAAAGATCCCTATACAGATCCAGAGGTAATGACAAAAATACCTCTGGATATTAATGCTTAGAGGCTGATATTAATGACAAAGATCCTGATTTTCCAACAAGACTAAAAACTTAGGCATTTCTCATGACAGCAAGAGGCCCAAGCATTACCAATAGATAATAGATTTACTTGTCTTTTCTAGTTTCTAGTAGTTTTTATAACTATTGACTCTTTCATATTTATTATAATATTTTTTGTAAACAATATATGACAATTTAAGCTTGAAGTTTGAAGTTGGCAATTATAACTCATTAGTAATGAATTATGAATATGATGCTTTGTGAAAGTTGAAAGTTGTTTCATTTTATAACATTTTATTTCATGTTAGATATTATTTGTTGTAATGGTTACACTTATCTTACATGTACAACTTTGGTGATCAATGATGATAATTGTTGTATATTTGAATTTTGAAAGCTTGAAACTTTAAGATTGATGAATCATGAAACTCACTATGATGTATGTTACTATGCTACTAACTTGTGGATGTGGTTGATGAAGATTATAACTTCTAGATGACTGTTGTTATATGGTTCAATCTATGTTTTTTTATGTTTTTTATATCTAATTCATCATT
>APFE030611063.1:199767-266304 GCA_000404065.3 Pinus taeda | reverse complement strand
GGGCGCTTCTAAAAATGTCGCTCCTGCTCCCACTCCCAAGTAACCTAAGCCTAAACACGAGACACAAATTTTAATTTTTTGCCCTGGGAAAACTCTCTTCGAGGGAAAAGCCCAACAACATTTTCTTAGAGAAATTATCCAATTCAACAAGAGATACAATGTGAGTATTTCAATCAAAATAAAGTGAAATTGACCAATAACCAAACCCAGGTCCAACATGGTCAAACTACCCACAAATAGCCTTAGTCAACTGTGGTCAAATTTCCCAAGGAGAGGTTGAACTTTGGCCTCCTACTGTTGCCCAAATATTCAACCTGTTGCCCAAAATTTGGTCTACCCAGAACCTTGGCCTACCTAGAGACTCGGTCTGCCCACATGTGCAAAGTCAACAGAAATCAAACTAAGTTGGAATAGGCTTGAATAGATTTCATTCTTCTTCTCTTTCTTCTCCTTCATATGGGTGAACAAAAACAGAGGCATTTGATGATCTGAGTTGCTATCTAGTGGAGGAGGTCGAAAGACCTTTTTATAGATGTGTAATGGTGCACATGATTGCAAAATGGTTAAAGTACTTGTCGAGCGATAACCCAGGTTCCTTTAAGAAGAACATTAGATAGTGAGTGGTGTCTGACAAGTGCAAATGGTAGAGAAATGTGACATATCATCATATACTAAGCAATGTATAGGGTAGATGGCTAGCCAGCTCGTTATCCAAAGAAGAAGAAGAAATTTCTCCTATGGGGCTACCCAATTTTGGTGGGTAATAAGAACATATATCTAACTAGGATCACATTCAACTCTCTAGATTTTATACAATTTTTCCATTCTCCAACTTTATTTATTCTAACTAATCTTGAGAACACACATGGGCTCATGTTCATCTTGATCAATATTTTTACGAAAGATCCCCCAACCTATTAATTCAATTTTGCGCTTGCTTCAATTTCGACACCTAGAATCAAGTCGCTTTTGTGTGCTTTCCTCCTCTTTAGTGGTAATCCTTTTAATAGCTCAGTGTCGACTATATTAATGTAATCTTCCAAAAACTTCTCCACCACATCAAGAATCTTCTTGTCACGCTCTATTATCTTATTGTGTTTGGAAAATCTCCTTGGCATAATAGCATAACATTACTCGATTTCCTTCACCATGCTAACAATTGTTATCTCTCACAATAACAACACCTTTCTCATCTTTTTTTGCAACAAATAGAATATTCTCCCATGTGTCATGATGTTGTACGTGTTCTTCCAACATGAACCATGCCCTTGTCATACTACAATGTCCTCCCCAACAAAAAGTGGGCAACATCCATGGGAATGACATTGCATAAGACATCATCTAAATAGTCTCCTATGTGCAACACTGCCCTAAACAAATCATTTACAAGGACTTCATGTCCACACTAAAACCAAAACAATCAATATAGTTGTGAATGTCTCTAACAGACCAATCCAAATTTCTCAACCATCATAGCCATAACGATATCTTAATACCACTACTATTAATGACAACCTTATGAAATTCACCTCCAGCATTGCATTTGGCTTTTGAAGATATTATCATTGAACCATCAATCTCCCTCTTAGTGATTCTTGCTACTTCATTAGAGAAATCATCCCTTGGTACATCATCAAATTTCTCCATGTTATGCCACTGCTACGACTATCTCTTTCATTTGGCACTTCTCCTTGTGATAAGTACATCCATTGCTCATTTCCATACACATCTTTGCACTATGGCTACCCAAATGACTTGTGCCATTTCACTCCACGTGTCTAACAATATATTTATCACCTACAACAACCATTTCCTCAATCTAAACATTTTGCAACATCTAACTTACCTCAACCCATGGCACCATTTTCCTTTGTCCTTTCAATGTTTTCATTGTGCATAGCTTCCACCTTTTACACAAAATTAAAAATCTACCATTGTGACCATCTGCCAATATTTCTCCTATTAGCATTGCATGTTGATTTCCCTTCAACCTTTACTGCTAAGTAATATGCCTCATGAACTGAATAGATTTTGCGTAGACATTGTTTTCATCCTGAATTACAAATATCAAGTCGTTTGCTACCTTAACAAATGTTCAATTTTTTCCTTCCTCCTATCCAGCTTCAATCAAGATATTACACAACCCCTTCTCATAGTTTTGTAAGATCCACTCCCATATAAGGTTCTAAAACCATCTAATTATGTTTTCTTATAATATATAACCATAAATTTCTCGAATAATTTTGTTACCATCTTATTACAACTCCCCATCTTCTCTTTGCCCTTCCAATATTGTCCACATTGCACAAAATTCTACCACATAGTAGAGTGTCCCTGCAACTTAGTACTAGTGAACTTTTCCCTTTGAGTGTCTTCCATTATTTTAAACTCTACATATCTCTCCATTCCAATGAGCTATTGTATCAATTCCTTTACCTTCAAACCTCTATCACAAGAAACATCATAATACATCTACTTTTAATTTTGATCCACTCTTCAACTTGATTAAATAGTTTCACGCAACGGCATACTCATTGTTTATAAATTAGAATTCATAGACAACTAGAGTTTGATCTCCTTCCACACTTATCATCCCACCCCATTGCACTTATCATTGCCATGCCCTCACTATGAGCTCCCCATTGTGCTTCATATATGAACACTCTCACTTGACCTTTGTTGTGCTTATGTTGACATATTCTACATGATTTTTCTCTCATTCCCATGCACTTTTCATTGCCATATATAACAACTCATTGAACCTTCCTTGTGTCACACCTTCATCTTATAACGATGCATTCATTTATTGCACTTCTACTTCTATCATGCTTTCATATAACATGTTCATTCTAGGAATGTTCCAGAACCCAGGGTGATCTTGCATCAAAAATGTATGCAACTTAGAATTCTTGCCACCCACTACAAAAGACAATTTCCCATGTTTAAAGGGATTTTTTGGAGGGAACTTTTCAAACATGTTGGAACATGCTCAACATGAGTTCTGCATATCACCCTCAAATAGACAGTCAAACAGAAACTGTTAATAAGTGCCTTGAAGCTTACCTTCATTGTTATGCAACAGACAAACAAAACAAGTGGGCTCAGTGGTTACATCTCGCTGAATGGTGGTACAATTCAACTTATCACGCTTCTGCAAAGATGACCCCATTTCAAGCTCTGTACGGATATGAACCTCCTAAATGGAAGGATTTGGCCATTTTCAAGACAAAAGTTCCGGAAATTAAGGAGCAATTAGAAGAAACCCAAAAAGTTTTCCAAATATTAAAATAAAATTTAAGTATTGCAAGAAATCGCATGAAGCAGCAGGCCGACCGACACTAAACAAAGAGAGAATTTGAAGTTGGAGAATGGGTATTTGTTAAAATTTAGCCTTGCAACCAAGTATCTGTAAAACAAAAAAGGAAAAAACAAATTGGCGACAAAGTTTTATGGACCATATCAGATTAACAAAAAGATCAGCGAAGTAGCATACAGCTTAAGCCTTCCGAATAATAGTCAAGTTCCCAACGTTTTCCATGTATCTTGTCTTAAAAAGGTATTGGGAAAACACCAATCAGCATAGACAACACTTCTAATATTAGACGATGAAGGCAAGTTCATCTTAGAACCAGAAGGAATTGTCACCACCAGAGAAAAGAAGTTGTGATCTCGAGTAATTAAAGAGTACCTTATCAAGTGGAAGGATCTACCAGAAGAAGAAGCCTCCTAAGAGAGAGAAGCATTTCACCAAAAACACCTGTCGTTACATATGCTTTGAGGACAAAGCATATTTTCAAGAGGGAGGCAATGTTATGTAAATAATTAATTAGTATAATTTAACAAAATGGCACAATCAGAAAATCATGCCCTTTCCTAAAAAGGTACCCATGGCGATATATATGCCAGGGACCTTCATTGTAAAATCATCCTTCAATAATTAATAAAATATAATTTTCTATCGTTTATGAGTTTTATGCTCCATAGTCTCCTCCAATCCATAATCTTAGTTTCACCCTGAACCTCTCTTTATTGAAGATCTTTCTATGGCATATAATTTGCAAGCTCCTTAGAGAGCCATTTGGCTTTGCATCCCTTAGTCATCTAACCACTAAGTCTTGTTAGGGAAGCCAACTTGAGGGAATAAGATCCGATGACAAAACAACAAGGAAGAAGCCATCGAGGTGACAATGATGGTTGGTCTCATTGTTGCCCTCGCCTAGAATTCCTAGTGAGGCTTTGCACTAGGCTACTATATTTTGTGGTGACATGAACCAACAAAGAGAGCATCAACCCTATGGTGAAAAACTCTTGCAGCTACCATCTTGGGGCTAGAACAATCAATTTGGGAGGGTTGTTTATGCTACCATAATTATTAGATGTCAAAATACCCAATAAAAGAATGTAAATATTAAAAATGAAATTAAAATAAAGCACTAAGGTACAAAATGGAATAAAATATCCAAAGAAAACAAAGTCGAGCCCAAAATGAAAGGGACAATGTTACCCCTCATATTGCATGAGGATAACTCTTGAAATTTTAATCACGAGATATAATTTGCAAAATGGTACCCATGAAGCTTTTGGTGGATTGGGGATGCACATCTTCATATTATTTCAATTGGATGGTATCTAAAAGGTGGAGATTCACTTTTCTCCATGTTGGATTGCCATAGTCATGACCCATCTAACAGATCTCTTCATCATTGCACATCTTTGCCCAATGGATCAGCATTTTAGTGGACAATTAATGGTAATGTTTAATGCTTCATGTGACTTATATTGGTATCTTGGCATTGTTCTTAGTATATAGATCATCATGTCTTGTGCAAATATATGATGTCTCCCTAGTGATTGCTAGTGACATGTTGAGGTTGTTACTTTGTGGTTGATGGCATAAGAGACAAGTCCTCTAGCACATGACAATGTATTGTATGGATTGATGTCTCATGGATGTTGGTTTGACCTACCTTTGACTAGAGGGAGCTCTCTTCCTTAGCACCATAGCTCATCTTAGCAGTGTTCGTGTTCGAGATAGCAATTCAGCATATCATAAGTTGGAATTATAATTTTGATTCCTTGTCACGAAGGCTTGTAACATACGTAATAAGGATATATTTACCACATTTGTAAAGGTTTAATGTGGGAGGTCTTCTCCATATCTCTTTTGATGACATATTTCTGAATGTATTGTCTTGCATCTATCATCTTATTAAGAGTTGTTGTTAAATAAATACTTCATTGTAGGACTCACCCTTATAGCATTTTTTGAGTGTGGCACCTTCAAGGACCCCCTCCAACTACATTTCTCCATCATTTAACAATAGGTTAAGGCTTATTGTGGCATACATAACAGTCCTATCTGTCTTAACCATTCATAACGAAGCTCTCTTGGCTTGACCTTTTGACACCATTGGCCTAATATTGGATAGGCACTAGTCCTTTATCCTTGATTACCCCTTTTTTTATTTACTACAAAAACATTGCTTTGCTAAGTTATCTTTTCACATCATCTTGAGCCTGCTTGTCCTAGCCTTAGCAATCCTACTTAGAGATACACCCCATGTTAGAGAAGAGCCAACCTGAAGGGAGAGAGGGAGTTACTAAGGTGACAATGGGTAGCCCCTCCAAGAAGCCCTTCAGTTGCATTCTTGGATTGGCCTTTTTCCGTGTGCATGCAAGTTGAAGTCGTAGCAAACAACACACACAAACGAAAAGAAAGAAAACAACCATGGGATCATTATTGACAAAGGGGGAGACATTACAAAATGTGGAATTCTACACATTGATGAGCTAGTAGATCTTGACAATGGTAATGTGATCCTCCAACCCATAAGTGGATTGAAGCAATGTTGGACCTCAAAGGATTTCATCCATAAGAGAAGGTTGAGTGAAAGATGCCAATACAAATCGAACAAGACATTGATGACAAGATTGAAGATGGAATGTTGAAGCCATTGAGAACATGCCCTCCTTGAAAAAGACCTCTAGATACATGGCCTTGTCAAGAATATTGCACAACCTCCTTGTTGAAAATCATTTTGATAGAAAGGCATGATGTATTTGGGCAAAAAAAGGATGCTATATTTAAATGGTTTTTACTCAACTATGCACTTGCACTAATGCAACATGCTGGTGCATTAATAGAGCGACCATGAGGGCAGAAGGAATGCTTCTACATGCCCATCCTAGCAGGTTCTGCTGTAGCATTCACTAGATAGTGGTACTTACTACTATCACAAGATGAAGACCACAAAGGCATGCAATAAAGATTGCTTGGGTGCCATGGACGCCAGCCACTAGAAATAAATCCCTTTATCTTGAAGTAAAACACCATATTTAACTAAGTTATCCTAAAGAGAAATGTTCTTAGATATGCAGGGGTAGGTATTTTGTGTTTTTTGTATTTTTTTCAAGTTATTAACCAGATCTAAGGGTTTCGAGATCGAACACAATAAATGCAAGGGGATCAACCCAGAGCAAAATCCCAAGGAACACTCTAATGGATGTGCTAGATGTTAAAGTGCTGGATCTACCATCATTCAGATCAATACATTTAATTGCAGGGTGCAAAAATATTGGAGGTAATCACTGAAAATGTGGTGGTCATTGAATATAATACATGCAAAAGTCCAGATGCATATGTTACACTGTAGATTCTAGAGCAACTTTCCTATGGATCTCTTCTTCTGCTGCCAATTCAAATTGCTGTGCCTTATATGACCTGTGCTCTGTCTTAGATTTAGACACACCAAAGTTCCTTCTGGGACCAAAATCTGTTGGTTACTAATTTTTTTGATCAGTGATAAATAATGATTTAAAAGTTACCAGCTTACTGAACATTTTGATACCTTAACATCTTCAACACAAACAAACAAAAAAGTCAAACCAAGGCAAAGCAAGAACCTCATAATCAAACATCCCAATTTGCTGAACCACAATTCAATTTTGCTGTGTGACCAGAACTAAAAGGGGGTTTCATGCAATAAATTTGGCATCTGGCTAGGCTGTGAATTTACATTAGGCCCCAGAACGGCAAACTGTTAGAGAACAAGTCATTGATTGTTATTCTTCTAAAACAAACTTGAAATGGCAGTCATCCCTTTCTTGAGGATATTTTTGAAGGACCTTTGTTTAATTTTGATTTTCCTTTCTCCTAGCACATGCCATGGATGTTTTCTCCTATATAAAAATATTCATATACCTTCTCTACAGGAGGTGTGGGTCTTATGTATTACAACAAACTTAGGTTTGTATTTATTGAGTATTTCTAGCTAGTGCATTCCAGACTACTGTTTCTGGATACAAATGAATGACCCCACCGTAATTAAGATCATAATCACTATTTTATTGTTGCAGTACATTAAGCCAGACCAGATTGACCCTATCGGATAGAAAATCATACCACTCAATCTAAAATTGATCAAACCACAAACAACAATCTAAAATAAGCATAAAAAACAGCATTCGGTGACAACATGATGGGTCGTCTTTCTTGGAATACTTCTTGAATTGCTGAATAATTAAAAATTATTAAAATGTAAATACAAACAAAAAAATTCTTGTCAGTAAGGGAAGAGAGCATACATCAAAGAATCATCCCTCTTGCCTGACAAATGGTGAAGAACTCATATCAGTGCTGTAAAGTGATTCATCAGCAATTCCCAAATAGTTTTCATCCTTTTCTTCATCCCACTTTAAAATCTCACGAATATATTTGAAGGCTTCATTCACTGTACTGCGATCTCGAGCCTTCATTTGCCATACAAACAACTTATGGCTGCTAAGAGATGCATAGAGATCCTTGAATTTCATTGCCACATAATAGTAAGCTTGATGGGCCAGTGACTGATTGTTGTGATGCGCCTTCACTGGACTGAAATCCTTAAACCACTCACATACAGTAAGTGGCACTCTGTTGATCTTCTCCTCAAAAATGTCATATTTATTTAGTAAGAGAATGAATGGTGTATCTCTGAAACATGAATGCTTCACAACATTCTCAAAAAGTTCTTTACTCAAGATCATCTTATTTCTCAAGGTACCATTGTCTTCAGCCCACATTTGGTCATATTCACTTATAGAAACACAGAAGATTACAGCTCGTACATCCTCAAACATTTCCAGCCACTTACATCCTTCATTTAATCCTTTAGTATTTACTCTAATAAGCTGATACCTGAAAGACAAAAAATTTAAGCAACAACAATTACAACTTAATCCAATATGACTACCTTGTCCAATCCATCAACTAAATTTTAAAGATCAGAGATCACTTATCCAGGTGCTTACTTCACAGGTGGTGTTGGACAATCAAAGTTTTCATTATAAGGCTCTGACATTGGACTACGATCATCAAGTGAAAATTCGATAAATGCCAACCCATTACTTTGAGTTACTCCTTCGGCATATAAAATGTCAGATTCTGATGGATCGTATTCATTACTTGATACCTCAACAGCCTACAAAACAGCTTCATTTGTGTCATAATCTGGTTAAAATGTCAAATCAAAAATCTACAAAATTATATAAATTTAAATTTTTTGATCAAGAAAAAAAATGTTTTCTTTATACTTCAAATATAAAATACAATAATCTGGCTAGACCAAGTTAGCCTACAAACAATTTTCCAAATTAAATCAGTATCCACTATTACAAAGTAATCATACAAAAGATTCTGAAACTATTGTTAACACAGGCCAGGCAACCAGGACGAGCTTAGTTTGTGGCTCTGCCTGTCTCCTTTAGTCACGTTCCTGTCACTTCCTAGCTTATGTAGTCTGCAGACTGCTAGCCATAACAAACTAAGATGGTAACTTTTGATTCTTCTTTGGCCTTCCACTTCTCTTTCCTTCTGTTCCTGGCAACTGTACCTATCCTTGATGTTTTCTTCTCCACCAGTAGCTTTCCAAAGCCATAGTATAGGTGAAATATCTTCTTAATAATCATTTCTGCTTTCCTTTTCCTTTTTGTCCTCATCTTCATATTCTAAAGATTTGATTATTGGTGGCAGCCTTTCTATGTGTCCTTATCAGCTACATTCGTCTCATTCCATTCCTCTTCTGCGGTAGAAACTTGTTTATAACTCACTCTCTTCCTTCCTGGCATGGTTATTCTCTCAGTTCGTGTGGTAATCTGACCATCTTTTTGAGAATTATAGCTAGGATGGGAACTTCCACACATGTTCAGTGCGAACATGCTAGTAGTAGTTTGAGATATTTTTGTAAAGTGTTTTCTAAAAGCAACTCTATTTTTGAAAGAAGTATTATATTTTGTAATTCACTTTAATAAAAAAGTGAAAGACTCATATTTAGTAGTTGAGTCCAAAATTGTATCTCATGCACAACTTAGACGATTAGTAATCTTAGAAATAGACACTCACTAAAACTATAAAGACAGGCAAGCTACAGGCTTTCAACACACTTGAATGGTTAAACAAGTTAAGCCACTGAGAGAGAGAGAGAGAGAGAGAGAGAGAGAGTGGGCAGCAAGGGAATAGGCATTCTCAGGCAGTACGCAATCTGAGAAAGTAGTCATTTCGACAGATCCATACAATCATATGGAAAATCCATACAGTAGTTCTCTGTCATTTCTGGTTTTTTCCAACAGATGGTACTTTCTCAAGCAGGCCATAGAAGCTCAGTTCAGGGTGTTTTTGGTATCCGTCAGTGCTGTTTTTTGTGTAGCACGTGAAAGTTTCTTTGTAAGTTTTTTCAAAGGAATAAAGAGTTGATTTGAAGAAGTAATTACCTATGTATGTGCGAAACTAATTTTCATGCTTCCACTGCTTAATTTCTAGCTTGTGTGATTGATGCTATGTTCTGAAAGTTAATTTCAGAGCTAATTAAATTCAGCAATCTACTTATTTGATTGAAATCGTAATTAAATTCAGCAATCAATCTACTTATTTGATTGAAATCGTAAGGACATTAGTCACCTAGGGCTTCAGATTCTCACATTTCTGACCATTTATCTTGAAAGAAATTTTCATCTTAATTGTTGTTCCTTCTCTTGCCCTTTATGTGGAAATTCCTTCATATTAACTATGAATGAATTGACTGGACTGGTCAAACAGTAGCCTTTGATCAAACCCTGCTTGATGACTATGCTCTTAATAAACCCATCTGCAATCTAGCGGAGTTAAATTAACTGTCCTTGGCAGAACCCTTGTCAAGATCTTGGCCCAGGCAAACTCCAGCATAAGTAGCCACTTTATTCTCCTAAATATCTTCTGAAATCCCAATGAATTCACCTCACAGGTGCTTTCCATCCATTTAAACAGTCACTCTGCACAAGATTTCCAAGGCAAGTGGAACACACAAATTAGCAATTGACAGCCATGATTTTATTAATAATTGAATAGATGATGTTTACATTTTGTGGGAGGCCCTGGCTATATACTGCCTTGGGTGCCTCTTGCTGAATGGGCATGATCTTTGATCATGCCCTTTGCCTAATAACTATAGACTAACTAATTTTTTATATAGCATTGGCTTCCTCTGAAAAGAATGCTTTGTCCTCAAAGCACACGTAACAACGGATGTTGCTGACGAAATGCATCAGTCTCCCAAGAAGCTTCTTCTTCTAGTAAGTCCTTCCACTTGATCAAGTATTCTTGATTACACGAGATCGAAGCTTCCTTTCTCTGGTAGATAAGATACCTTATGGTTCTAAAATGACCCTTCCTTCATCATCTAGGGATGGAAGCATTGTTTGCGTTGATTGATGGTCGCCCAATGCCCTTTTAAGGCAGGAGACGTGGAAGACGTTGTGAACACGACTTTTCTCTGGAAGGCTTAAACTATATGCAACTTGGCTGACCTTTTTATTGATCTAATATGGTCCATAGAACTTCGGTGCCTATTTATTTTTTCCTTTTTGTTTCTAGGACAACTGTTTGTACAGCTGCAGTTTGACAAATACCAATTCTCCAACTTCAAATTCTCTTTTGGTCCGCTTGTTGCTTCATACGGTACCTTGCATTATTCATAATTTCTTTTAGGGTTCGGACGATTTTTTGGGTTTCTTCTAGTTGGTTTTTAACAACAGGTAGATTTGTATGGACGGCAGCTAGATCCTTCCATTTTGGGGGTTCATATCCATACAAAGCTTGGAACGGAGTCATTTTTGCTGACGTATGATAAGTAGAATTATACCACCACTCAGCGAGATGCAACCATTCAGCCCACTTATTTTGTTTTTCTGTAGCGTAACAACGTAGGTAGGCTGCCAAACATTTATTGACAACTTCTGTTTGTCCATCTGTTTGAGGGTGATAAGCAGAACTCATATTTAGGTAGATTCCTATGTGGTTGAACAATTTTTTCTAGAAATTACCCTTGAATTTGGCATCTCTATCGCTCACAATGACTTTTGGAAAACCGTGTAATTTATATATATATATATATAATATATATATATATTTGCAAAATATTTCAGTGACTTGTTTAGCTAAGTCTGATTTCTTTATTGCCATAAAGTGAGCATATTTGATGAGTCTATCGACCTCTATGAAAATCTTGTCCTTGCCTTCAGATACAGGTAATCCCTCAATAAAGTCCATTGATTTCTTCCCATTTCTGATTCGGAATGTTTAAGGGGTGAAGTAATCCAGGTGTCATAATATTTTCACTCTTATTTCTTTCACATGTGTCACATTCTGCTACATACTTCTGAATATCACGACTCATCCCCTTCCAAATATATGATTGACGTGCATTGTAGTAAGTTTTAAAGAATCCTACATGTCCGACTAACAATGAATCATGTGACTCCTTGAGTATCTTGGATTTAAACTTTGAGTTTGCATTCAGATAGATTCTTCCTTTGTACCATAGAATATCATTCTTCCATTCAAATTTTGAGTTGTCTGGAAGGTTATTGATTATTGCAGTTATTTCTGGATCCTTGGCATACTCACTTCGAATCTCATTAAGCCATTCAGGAACAACAAACGAGACTGCAATTAGTGTTCGTTCTTCGTCTTTCCTAGACAGGGCATTTGCCACTACATTGTCTTTTCCCCTTCTATGTAGTATCTCCATGTTAAAGGTAGCAATTTTTTCAATCCACTTTTGTTGTTTTTCAGAAAGTGTTTTTTGTTGGAGGAGGTGTTGGAGACTATTATGGTCTATTCGTATGGAGAACTTGCTTCCCAAAAGATATTGTCTCCACTTAGCCAATGTGTGCATAATAGCGAGCATTTCCTTGTTGTATGTGGACTTAAGACATTCTTTTTTATTGAGCTTCATGCTTTCAAAAGCTATTGGATGCCCTTCTTGCATTCATACTATGCCTATACCAAATCTGGAAGCATCACACTCGATGATAAATGGTTTAGAGAAATCTGGAGTTGCCAATACCGGGGCATTAGACATAACTTCCTTCAGTTCTTCAAAACACCTTCCTGCTTCCTCATCCCATTGAAATGAATTCTTCTTTAAAAGGTTTGTCAGAGGTGCAGTTATATGTGCATAGTTTTTAATAAATCCTCGGTAATATCCACTCAATCCTAAGAACCCTCTTAGCTTGGATATATTAACCGGTTTGGTCCATTCCTTTATAGCTTTGATTTTATTAGGGTGCACTTTTACGCCTTCATGGGATATAATGTGTCCGAGGTATTCTACTTCTTCCTTTCCAAAAGTGCATTTGGATTTTTTTGCGTAGAACTAATGCTCTTTCAGTAGTGTAAGAACTTTATCCAGATGTTGTAGGTTCTCCTTCCAAGTTTCACTGTAAACTAAAATATCATCAAAGAATACTAATACAAACATCCTAAGATATGGACGAAATAATTCGTTCATAGTGGCTTGGAACATTGTTGGTGCATTGGTTAACCCAAATGGCATTACTTTAAATTCATAGTGACCTTCGTGTGTTCGAAATGTCGTTTTCGGTATGTCTTCCAACCTGATTCTAATTTGGTAATAGCTTGACCTTAAGTCCAATTTTGAGAAGTATTTTGCGCCATGTAGTTCATCCAACATTTCGCCGATAAAGGGGATTGGGAATTTGTTTTTAATCGTTATTTTCTTTAATCCTCTATAGTCAATGCATAGCCTAAATGAACCATCCTTCTTCCTTACCAATACCACTGGGCCAGCATACAAACTTTTACTTTTCGAGATGATCCCACACTTTAAAAGGTCTTGGATTAATCTCTCAATTTTCGTCTTTTGGTGATGTGGATATCGATACGGCTTGATGTTGACAGGGTTTGACCCTGCTTTGACTTCTATTGTATGCACAATTTCCCTATTAGGAGGCATTTTCATAGGCAGGTCTTGAAATATCTTTTCGTGCTTCTGAATTAGATCTTGTACCTCCGGTGACTCTTCACTGATCATGTTTGCAAATAACATTTCTAATTGATGACATTGTACTAAATAAGTTGGTGCTCCTATTTGAATCATCTTCATCATCTGAGATGATGATACGATTTGATTCTCTAGTGCTTGGAATCCATATAACTTGTACCTCTACCCTTCCTAGTTAAATCTTATGAACTGTACTTGATGGTTGGCAGCATAAGTGCCTAGAGTTCGTAGCCATTGGATCCCTAAGACCACATCTACTCCTAATCGTACAATTAAGAACGAGGATTCTAAATTAAAGTCTTATATCTGCAATTAAACCTTATGGCATTTCCCTACCTTTTTAATCTTCTTACCGTCAGCGACCATCACCTTCATGTTCGGTGAGGGAAATGAGAAAATGTTGAGTCCCTTTGCCATGGTTGCATCTAAAAAAATTTGGGTGCTACCAGAGTCGATGAGAACTACTACATTGTTCTTCTTTATATGTCCTTTCAATTTTAGAGTCTAAGGTTGTGATATACCTATCATAGCTGATAGTGACACTTGCGGAATACTTCCGTCATCTAATTCTAAAGAGAATTCTGGGGCATCTTTTGTTTCTTCTATGTTGGAATCATCATTGTTTGAATCATTAGTTGCTTCACAGTTATATAGATTCTTTGATTCTTTTCCTTTAGTACACCTATGTTTAGGGTCCCACTTCTCGTCACAGTGTTTGCATTTGCCTTCTTGTATCCTTTGTATTTCTACGTTAGATTTTTCACCTTCACGACAATGTGGTGGAACATATCTTGTATTATCCATATCCACAGACTAGGGCATTCTTCAGCTCGAATATACTTTTTCCAGTTTTGACCACAAAATCTGTTCAAATTTCTTTTCAGCAGTTTTTACTTTACGTCTTGCTACTTCTATTGACGCAATTTCATGAAGCTCAAGTTCTACTTGTAGATCAGTTTTAAGTCCGGAAATGTATGATTAAATTAGACGAGATTCTAATAACCCAAGTACTCGTGTTGCTAAGGTCTCCCATTCTCGAGTGTACTCATCCACACTTCCTTTTTGTCATAATCTGATGAGTGTTAAAAAGAACTCTTCTTCCTTTACCCCTTGGAATCTTTTAAAGAATGCATCCTTAAAAAAATTCTCCAACTAATGGTGATTGTCATCTTCTTCCACCACATATACCAATTATATGCTTCTCCTTCCATTTTCATGGAAGCGTGCCTAATCTTTTCGTCATCATTGTCAATGTCGTAAATCTTGAAGTATTCTTCTGCTTTATTCAACCACACAACGTTGCATTTTTCGTTCCCACTGAATTTTGGCATCTCAATTTTTTCCTTTCGCTAATACGTTGCTAACGGTGGAGCAAAAAGTGGGTGTTGATTCATGAATGTATCCCAGAGTTTCTTATTTGAATAAGTCGCGTTACTATTTCCTTGATGGTGCGTGGCTGATTCTTTTGGAGATTCCGCTTTTTCGTGAGAATCTGCTGAATTTGTTGAATCTAATGAATTGTGTTGTTGATTTCCTCCATCATCTTGGAGTAGTTGTTCAGGTGTAACCTTCGTCCTTCCACACAAGGTGTTCAGCAACGTTATTGTCTGATTATGATTTATTTCAGATTGGGTATGGTTCTGCCTGAGCTATAGTTCTATCCGATTTGTCGTATCCTAAAGCTTCTTGATATCTTCTAATGCCCGATAACCTTACTCTCAAGATCGACTAATTTTTTGTTGAAATCTAATCCTATTCCCCAAATCAATCATTTTTTTGCTAAAATCAGCCATTGACATCGACGACATTAAACGGGTTTGTGGGGGTGTATATTTGTCCGCCAGCTTTTAATTTGATTTTTTCAGTTAATTAAATAAATTATGTATAGTCATAAACTATATATTAATTAATTAAAATTTTAATTAATTGAACTATAGATATAACTATCATATGGACATTAAGTGGAAAGGGACTACAAAGTTTCTACACAGAAGAAAGTGGAAGGTGAAATGACGGCAGAGTTTTGGGTGGAAGTCAAAGTGAAATGGTGAACGGAGAGCTGAAACCTGGACAGCTTGACAGTGGCGGAAAGAAAAAAAGGGAACTCGTGAATGGACTGCTAAGGCAATAGAACAATGGTGGGGAGCACGTCGAGGGGTAGCGTAACACAATAGATGCCTCAATTCGATTGCCCATGCAATGTCCCCATGCCGAAGATTTGCCTCCATCCTGTGGGCCGAAACTGCCTGAGGCAAATAACACTGCATGCCTCTCAAGACCACCAGTTTGCCATCTAGCGCCATGAACTCCATCTCAAGTTTCCTCCAATCTGTCGTGACTCACCCAAGGGAATAAAGCCACTGGACACCCATCACCACGTTGGTCTTTGGCACATCGACCACAAAAAAGTTGTCTATCATCCAGTAGTTTCCCATAACTATTGTCAAGGAGGGCACGTACCTGGTACACTGATGGTACGATCACCTGGTACTAGGACAGACAACCCCTCAAACTCAATTGTGGTGAGGCCCCTCCTTTGGACCAGTTGTGCATCTATGAAGTTGTGGGTAGCCCCACTGTCCACCGACATCGACACCCATTGTCCTTGTACCGCACCTCTAATCTTGAGTGTCAAAAACTTAGGAATCCTACATAAAGAAGCAAGGACTCCGCCTGATGAGGCAAGAGATGCCCCTCACTGTAGAGGTGGTGGTGGTGGCCCTCTGTCCGCCTGACTCTCTCCATCTGTCCCACCACAATACTGCTCCACCTCGTCCTCCTGGTCACTGTCAAAAAAGACCTCAATGTAATGTGCTCTACCTGCAATGCACCTATGGCCAGGTGCCCAGGGCTCTCTGCATGTGAAGCACAACTTCTACCTCCGAAGGTCCTTTCGTGTCTCCTCATCTCCCTGCCCCCTCCCCTGTGTGGTCCTTGGTGGTGGGGGTCTAGTCTCATGCCCCTCTTGAGGAAAAGGTGTCTGTACAGGAAATGGCGCTCTAGTCTTAGGGATGGCCCCCTGTAAATCTTTGGCACACCACCGCTTCCTGCAGCGTGGAGGGTCTGCGTGACTTCACCAGTCCACGGAGAGGCTCAAGCATACCCTCCTTGCCTCGGATAGATCCAGGACCATCACTGAAACACGCAAAAAATCGGAGAAGTACTGCTCTTGGTTACCTGTTTGGCACAATTGTGTCAATTCCCTGAAACATGCCTTTGGATCCCTCTAATCAAATCACTCCACCACCCTCCGAGTGAAGTCCTCATAAGAAACTATTTGGGCATGTCCCAAAGTGGTCAGGCCATGAAACCACCAGTCATGGGCTTCCCCCTCCAAGTGCAACGCTGCCATCTTAATGGCTTCCTGCTCCATCATCCAGTCGAGTTGAAATGCAGGGAAATACATCCTCCCTATAGTTCTTTGCAGCTCATAGTTTTGGGTCCCTTGTCCTTCATACCCCTCGTTCCTCTCACTCTGCTGGAGCTTGCAGTGATCTCTAAAGGAGAGGACTTCTTTGAAATCTTTGTCCATCGCCTGCTACTCTCTGAAGTAATCCCCCATCTGGGGAGTGTCTTCCTCCCTTGTTGGTTTGATTTGTGCCATTGGCACGAAAGAGGGTAGTGTAGCCCTAGTTGTCACACTAACTGAAGGGCGTTTCACTGCTAGTGAGGGGTGATCGAAAAGCTGAGAAGCCCCAGAAGTTTCTCCACATAAAAACCCTCTAGGTGTGGCCCTGTCTTTGTTCAATGATTTGATCTTCTCCAGCATGTCTTTCTACCCCTCGGCCAAATCACTCAAGGCCCTCAAGAGGCTATCGAAAGCCATCTCCTCCCTTCTCTTGGGCTCTACCATTTCCTCCTCGTTGGCCACTGCTTTCTCTCTTTCCTTTGTATCTGGCATAATTTCTAACTCCCTTTCTCTACTCATACAACTCTGCCTCCGGTAAGTGATGTTCTCTCGGCCTTCTCTCATAGGAAACAAACCCCACAACTGAGCCAAGATCTAGGCTTTGATACCACTGTAATGTTCCTAAGTAGGATTATGAGCAATATTTTAAACAAATAAACAGTACAGCAGCATAAAATTAAAAACATGCATTACACATCCATAAAACACTGTAAATCTGGGACTGCTGAGCCATATATTATAAAATCTGAGAGCATAGGTACAATATAAATGAGATGGTGCACCTAGGCTTGTCTCAAGGACAAGTTGGACCAAACCCAGGTGACGGAATAACTGAGTTGAAGGCTACCGAGTTGTTGCACCACTATGCACTACGTTGTCCTAGTAAATTGTTGTCCTACTGAACTTCGACCTGCTATAATGCGCCCAAAAAATCCCCATAAAATTATATCCTTTTAACCTTAAACTCCTTAGACAAAACCCAGAAAAACCCAGAAGGGAATTTCTCTGGTTTTGACTTTGGATTTTCAGCCTCCTTGGAACCTCTCCCCAACTGCTGCTGCCAAATTCGAATTGCAGGAAACCGCCTGCAAATCCCTCTGAAAACACCCTTAGAATGTTGGGTTCACCTGTGACTCCTTGCTCTCCCAAGCACCACGAGTTTGCTGCCAAAGACCTCTGCGCAATCCCTTTACCTAGAATTCGTACTACTGTAACCCATGACTCACTGGCTACAAAACTCAGCGAAATTGTCCTCACCCAACAGCCTTTCCAGCTCTCGAAACTCGCAACAAGCTATGGACCCAATGGTTGGCTCAATCGCCTCTTGTGTGTTTCTAGTTGCACAGAAAATATGCAGTCTCCTCCTCTATGTGGCTGGATAAAGTGTATGTCAATGCTGGTACCCCTGAATGTAATATTCCTAATTAGCCATGGCTAATTGGAATATTTGATTTTGCTTAATTTTTGCCTTCTATAGTTATTTATGAATAAAAAAAGTGAGGGAAAGGGGACATGACTCACTTTTAGAATAAAAGTCACTTCCTAGTAGCAAAACGTTGTGACTTAAAGGGGAGCCAAGGGGGCCAAAAGGGGGACACAAAAATGGAACCCACGCAGACACTTGGAGGGACTGCGCAATAGGGAAGAAACGCGTGGCAAGAGAGGGACTGCGTTGGAGAAGGTGGGCCTTGGGATTGAGAGAGGCAAAGGCTATAAAGGAGAGAGGAGCTTCCTCATTTTGGGATTCAGTTATGTGCATTTGAGCTAGTCACTTCAACTTAGAGCACGATGGCTGTTTAGCTAGTCTGCTGCACTGTTTAGTGCATTGAATGTCTTCGTTCGGAGATCTCACCCTTAGCCCCGAGGGACTTCGAGTGCCTACTCGGGCAAGGTATTTCCATCATCATTTTGGCAGTAGTTCCATCAGCATTTCTGGCAGGAGGATTGAGCATCTTGGAGGATTGCATAGCACTGAGAGGGATGACGCAGTTCTTTCTCGCAGAAGTTCTGGCTTGAGGGTTTGCAGTAGGATTTGTGCTAGGAGATTGAGCAAGGGATCAACCCTTGCATATTGGAGGGTTTTGGCAGAGGTTTCAGGTAGATTTCTGGAGGGTTTCATTCAGTGGTAGCGCAGAGCTTTGAGAGACTACGCAGAACCCCAAGGGGGTGATTTTCGATGGTCGGCCATTCCAAGAAAGCTTCCTAGGTTTTTCTGGGTTTCTTGAATAGAGTCTGATTCCAGAGTTTCAACATTTTCTGAGGAGGGGAACAACCCCAAATCCTCATTCGATTTCCAATAGCAGCAGCAGCACGACAGTTTTCCAGCCCCTGGGACGCAAATTAGTGTGAGGCCATTCCTTTGCTATTCTGAGTGTATTTCTTCACTTGCCTTGTGAAAGTCAAGGTGCCATCTTTCTGATCACCTCCAGTACTCATTCTATTGCTCAATATAATAAAATGGCTTAGCATTTCTTGTTGCATTTCTTGAGTATTTGTTTACGTTTCATGTATTCATTGTTGTTTGCTGCACTATCGTTATTTCATCTCTATGAGTTTTCCTTCTATTATACGACTTGTATGTTTTTCTTGTTGGGGTTCGCTAGTATTTGAGAAATATTCCTCGAAAGGGATATTACAGTGATATCAGAGCATAGTTCTGGCTCAGCCTGTGGAGCTAGCAATCTATGACACCGGGGGAAAAACCCTACATCTGTTACAGAGGTAGGAGATACAGAGACACTAGGCGTAGGTTGGAAAATACCTACAGAGAGGGGGACTGGGTTCTGATAGTGGACGTAGAACAAGAGGAGCCTATGGTGGACTCAGAGCAGAAGGATCCGATGGCAGACAAGGACGGGAAGAGATTTGTGGATATGCTCCTCAAATCAGTGTAGGATCTGCCGAGGCAGATTGAGGTGATGGGGCAGAGATTCACAGCAGTAGAGGCCAGACAGCGTGAGAGCCCACGGGTTTTTCAGATTGGTGAGGGATCAGGTGCATCCCATCATTTGCCAGAGCAACGTGATACTGCGCAGCAGGTGGCCTCACATGCCCCTACACGCTCTACCATGCCCACCTTCTTAGGAGCAGACACGATGGCCAGAGCCCAGAAGGAGACAGAGCTCGGTCATATGGGCGATTATTTTGCACAGTACTAGGCCTATGGGCAGGAGTTCAGGGATGCTCTTTCATTCAGAGACTTTGTTCAGCTCCAGCGGGATAGTAGACCCCGCTACCATCACAGAGGGTACTGACATTACCATGATGGTGACACCCACCGTGCAGCGAGTACTTTCCACTTGCCTACGTTAAATGGTTCATCAAACAGTTCGGCAAAGTCTTGGGTGGAGAAGCTGGACATTTATTTCCAACTTAACCAGATGTCGGAGACAGAGGCCATCAAGGTGGCAACGTTGCATTTGGATGGTGAGGCTCAGGATTGGTGGTTTCATGTGATGGTTACACTCGGACACTCCACAGTGACGACATATGTTGAGTTCACCAGGAGATTGATGGAGCAATTTGAACGAAGGGATCCAAAGCAACATTTTGTTGCGCTAACGAGGCTCAAACAGACAAGGAGCCTAGAGACCTACATTGCAGATTTCTTGAGGGTCTCAGTGATGGTGCCTGATCTATCCACGGCACAGAGGATCTATATGTATGTCGAGGGGTTAGCAGAGCCACTTCAGGGTTTAGTCCGATCCACTAGACCAGCTACACTCCAGGATGCCATTAGCAGGACCCGAGACTTGCAAGATGTCTTACCCAGGACCCGAACACCTTACCCCCAGAGACAGACTTTTCAGTCTAAGGGGTAGGATGTGAGGATTCCACCTCCAAAGGGGAACCCAGGACGAGCACAGATTGACAATGATGCCAAGAGGGAGCTGAAGAAGAATCAGTTGTGATTCACTTGTCAAGAGACGTGGGCACCAGGACATAGATGTGTTGTTGGCAAAGCACATTTTATTGAGGTCTTCTCCGAGAGCAGTGGGGAAGAGGATGATGTGGAGGCAGGAGACAGTCATGCCATGCAGGGACCTTTGCCACCTCCATCGCCAGCAGCAGGTGGTGCATCTTTTGCACCTATCGGAGGGGCCCTTGCAGCATTGTGACGAGTTCCCAAGTATTTGACGCAACGCGTACAGGGGACAGTACGTGGCCAGCGAGTATCAGTTTTGGTTGACAGTGAGGCGACCCACAACTTCATCGATGCACAGATGGTTGAGCGGAGAGGTATACAGACAGAGAGCTTCGATGGGTTTTCGATTTTGGTCCCAGGAGATCAGACCATGATGTGTGCTCGTTATGTTCCAGAGCTATCAGTGAGGATGGGCACTTACACACTAACTGACCACTTTTTTGTGGTCAATATTCCAGACACCAATGTGATAGTGGGTGTTCAGTGGCTTATCACTATAGGGAAGGTCACAACAGATTGGAAGACCCTAGAGATGGAGTGGGATGATGAGAAGACAAGGAGGCATGACAAGATACGGGGTCAGCACACATATCCGCCTCAGACTGTTTCGGCTCATCGGATGGAGGCAGTCTTCCGGAAGGGAGACATATAGTGGGCAGTAGAGCTGTGTGCATCAGAGGCAGGGACTACAGGGCAGACGGTACATCCGGAGATACAGTCCATCCTTGACCGGTATGCCATAGTGTTTGGGGAGATTCCGACGGGACAGCCACCGGACCGGGGATTTGAGCACACCATCAAGCTTGAGCAGGGCATACAAGCAGTGATTACCACCCCCTATAAGCACCCCAAGGCCTATCGGGATGAGATTGAGCGGGCTATCCAAGAGTTGTTGGCTCTTGGGCACATTCGGCCAAGCACGAGTCCTTTCGCTTCTTTCGTGGTGTTGGTGAAGAAGAAGGACGGCACATTGAGGATGTGCATTGACTACAGGGCCCTGAACAAGAAGACACTAAAGAACAGGTACCCCATACCCAGGATTGACGAGTTGATGGATGAGTTGAGAGGAGCATGGTTCTTTTCAAAGATTGATTTGAGATCTGGGTACCATCAGATTCGCGTGAGGGTGCAGAACATTCCCAAGACCACCTTCAAGTGTCACTATGGGCACTTTGAGTTCTTGGCGATGCCCTTTGGGCTAACCAATGCCCCCGCCACATTTCAGTCCTACATGAATCACATCTTCTGCAGTCACTTAAGGAAGTTTGAGTTGGTATTCTTTGATGACATTCTCATTTACAGCAGAGCTTGGGAGGAGCATCTCCAGCACATTGAGACAGTGCTGCATATCTTGCAGGAGCAGCAGTTCTATGCCAAACTCTCCAAGTGTGAGTTTGGGTTAACAGAGATGTTGTATTTGGGGCACATCATAGGGGTGGATGGAGTGAGAGTCCACAAGGAGAAGATCAGGGCCATTAGAGAGTGGCCGGAGCCGAGGAACGTGACAAAACTACGAGGATTCATTGACATTTGTACTTACTACCCGAAGTTCGTCAAGAGTTTCTCACAGCGTGCTGCACCCCTGATAGATTTGACGAGGAAGGGGGCTTTCAGCTGGTCAGATACAACACAGCCAGCCTTTGACAGGCTCAAGGAGGTTATGAGCAGCTGCCTAGTGCTTGCATTCCCAGATTTCACGCAACCATTTGTTTTGGAGTGTGATGCATCGAGAGAGGGGATCAACGCAGTATTGATGCAGGGAGGTCACCCTATAGCCTATGACAGCCGAAAGCTCCTTCCACACGAGAGGTTGTATTCTATATACGACAAGGAGAAGTTGGCCATCATGCATGCATTGGCCAAGTTCCGGCAGTATTTAGTGGGTAACAGGTTTAGGGTGAGCACTGATCACAACAGCCTCAGATTCTTTTTGGAGCAGAAGCAACTATAAGAGAGGCAGCAGAAGTGGATCAGCAAGATCCAAGCATATGACTTTGACATTGAGTATGTCAAGGGTAAGAACAACGTGGTTGCAGATGCTCTTTCACGTAGACTAGCCACGTTGTCTCTTACGAGCTTGGACACACACTGGAGGGCTCGACTCTTAGTAGAGTACTCCAAGGACAGGTTTGCATGTGAGGTTTTGAATGGGCAAGTGGCGAATGACAGGTACAGGGTGGTCGATGAGATCATCTACTACAAGGATCGGATCTTCTTGACTGAGGGATCTCATCTCAAGAGGAAGATACTCCAGGCATCACATGATTCACCATTGGCTGGCCATTAGGGGTTTACCAAAACCTACAAGGCCATCAGAGAGAGGTTCTCATGGAAGGGCCTCAAGGAGGACGTACTCCAACACATCCGGGAGTGCGACGTTTGCCAGAGGAACAAGGTGGAGATGAGCCATCCCACAGGTTTATTGCAGCCTCTTCCCATTCCGGAGGGAAAATGGGAGAGTATTTCGAGGGCAAGGATTGTATCTTTGTCGTCGTTGACCGGCTGACGAAGTACGCACATTTCATTACCATATCCGCACAATATACAGCAGCACAGGTGGTCAAGTTGTTCTTCATATAGGTCTTCAGGCTACATGGTCTTCCTAAGACCATCGTCAGTGACATAGACAGCCGTTTCGTGGGCGGGTTTTGGCAAGAGCTTTTTCGGCTAGTGGGGACGGAGTTGACACCGAGCACCAGTTATCACCCACAGTCAGACAGACAAACAGAGATAGTTAACAAGTGGCTGGAGGGCTACTTGCGTAACTACGTCAATGGGCAGCAGAGAGCATGGCTGAAGTAGCTACATCTAGGGGAATAATGCTACAACACTACACATCACATGTCCATTGGTATGTCACCATTCTATGCTTTGTATGGGTATCATCCTTTATCTTTTGTTGACATGATGTTTGGTGATAGCAAGGCTTCGAGAGCCAAGATTTGGATCCAAGAGAGTCAAGATATCCTACGAGCTCTCAAGGATAACATGGCCACAGCACAGAACCAGCAGAAGCTATATGCTGACAGGGGTCGGGTGGAGAGACAGTTTGTGGTAGGGGACATGGTCTACCTACGATTACAGCCATACCGACAGTCGACACTGAAGCAAAAGGGGGCTAAGAAGCTCAAGTCCCACTTTTATGGGCCACATAGGGTGATACGCAGGATTGGACAAGTTGCATATGAGTTGGAGCTGCCCCAAGGCAACAAGATTCATAATGTTTTTCATGTATCATGCATGAAGAAGGCATTATGGCAGCAGGTGATATTGACATATGAGCTACCACCCATGGATGATGAGGGGCATTTGGTGTTGCAGCTAGAGGCTATTATTGATACCAGGGAGAGGCAGTTGCGGAGCAAGACGGTCCAGGAATTCTTGGTGAGGTGGAAGAATTTGCCAGATGAGGATGCCACTTGTGAGAGTGAAAAAATCTTGTAGCGTCCATCACTTCAATTGCTTGAAGACAAGCAACATTTTGCCCGAGGAGACCGTAATATTCCTAATTAGCCATGGCTAATTGGAATATTCGATTTTGCTTTATTTTTGCCTTTTATAGTTATTTATGAATAAAAAAAAGTGAGGGAAAGGCGACATGACTCACTTTTAGAATAAAAGTTACTTCCTAGTAGCACAACGTTGTGACTTAAAGGGGAGCCAAGGGGGCCAAAAGGGGGACGCAGAAATGGAGCCCACGCAGACACTTGGAGGGACAGCGCAGTAGGAAAGAAACATGTGGCAAGAGAGGGACTACGTTGGAGAAGGTGGGCCTTGGGATTGAGAGAGGGAAAGGCTATAAAGGAGAGAGGAGCTTCCTCATTTTGGGATTCAGTTATGTGCATTTGAGCTAGTCACTTCGACTTAGAGCACGCTCGTTGTTTAGCTAGTCTGCAACATTGTTTAGTGCATTGATTGTCTCTGTTCGGAGATCTCACCCTTAGCCCCGGGGGACTTCAAGTGCCTACTCGGGAAAGGTATTTCCATCAGTATTTTGGCACTAGTTTCATCAGCATTTCTAGCAGGAGGATTGAGCATCTTGGAGGACTATGCAACACAGAGAGGGATGACGCAATTCTTTCTAGCAGGAGTTCAGGCTTGACGGTTTGCAGTAGGATTTGTGCTGGGAGATTGAGCAGGGGATCAGCCCTTGCATATTGGAGGGTTTTGGCATCGGTTTCAGGCAAATTTCTGGAGGGTTTCATTCAGTGGCAGCGCAGAGCCTTGAGAGACTATGCAGAACCCCAAAGGGGTGATTTTTGGTGGTCGAGCATTCCAGGAAAGCTTCCTGGGTTTTTCTGGGTTTCTTGAGTAGAGTCTGATTCCAAAGTTTCAGCCTTTTCTGAGGAGGGGAACAACCCCAAATCCTCATTCGATTTCCACCACCACCACCAGCACGGCAGCTTTCCAGCAGCTAGGACTCAGATCAGTGTGAGGCCATTCCTTTGCTATTCCGAGTGTATTTCTTCACTTGCCTTGTGCAAGTCGAGGTGCCATCGTTCTGATCACCTCCTATACTCATTCTATTGCTCAGTATAATAAAATGGCTTAGCATTTCTTGCTACATTTCTTGAGTATTTGTTTACATTTCATGTATTCATTGTTGTTTGCTGCACTATCATTATTTCGTCTCTGTGAGTTTTTCAGCTATTATACCACTTGTACGTTTTTTCTGGTTGGAGTTTGCTGGTATTTGAGAAATATTCCTGGAAAGGGATATTACACTAAAACCCCTGTGGAACAGCCTCCCTAGGGCGAGCATGGATAGTCCCCCAAAGTAGAGGTTGAATCTCCCCTGCAGAAGATTCGTGGCTAACAACCAGTAGACTCGCTAAGCAAGAGAGCATACAAAGGTAAGTTTGCTTGTAAAATGATCAAGATCCTGCAAAATGAGAGCTCCTTCCTCTTTTATCACCTTGGGCCCCCTTAGCCTCATGTGGGCCCCTTCTTCCACTAATTTGATTCCCTCCAACTCATGCAATGGCCAAGTTCGAATTATGCATGTGGGTGGCCCCCACATTCCACTAGCTACCAGAAATAAAGTCGAATTGCCTATAGTTCCTAATTTTTGCATGTGGGGTCCCCCTCCTAAGCCCAAAATGATGCCAAAATTGTGTAGCTGCACCCCGTCACTAATACATTTGAGAAGAGACATGACATAGCAACACTGAAACGCTGAGATAGATCATAGAACTGTAGCTCCTTCATAGCACTGAACTATAGTCTTTATACCTTTGACCGAACTATGTGCCTCTGTTGTAGTACTGAGACCAAACTTGTCTCTTTACTAGTCACTGTAACTATGATCCACATCAGAGAGATCCGAACTTTCTGTACTTTGTCACTACAACAGTGTTCAGCCCTAAAGATCATCGTTATTCCTTCATCCCTATCTGAGTTCCTTTGACATCTGAACTTCAAAAGTACCCGAACTTATTGACTATAATCCTATCTGAACTTCAAAGAGATCTAAGCTTGATTAATGTGGAAATGTGAAGACCCTTCACTCATATATCTAGTAGTTTGTCCTACATATATAAGCTGACATGTGCATCCGAATAGGTGTGTCTTCATTAAGTGAGCTGACATGACGACTTCTCTTTGTCTTAAGGCTGACTTGAAGAGGAGCAACAAGTGCTTGTCTTGGAGGGCTATTTGACAATCCTATAAACATATACATTTGTAATATGCCCAAGAAGGGCTCTTCATACATGACATTGACTCCTTTTGACAAATCCTAAAGGCTCTCAATGGGAGCCATCGAAAAATAAAATCTCTTGCTCATGAAACCCATGAAGCAAGCATTACAATAATAATTTTATTTTTCTTCTTTACAAAAATCACAATTACATGTCATTATGAAGAGCGAAACTAGTTACACTTTTCAACACTCCCTCTTAACTACGCAGGTATTCATAATGGTATTTGGTCTTTCTCAATTAGAAGAATTTCTCAAAAGAAGAATCTGATTTGTAACCCATCTGTATAGCATCATATCAACTAGCATTGTCACATAGCAAGGCCTTGACTAACAGCGCTATCTCTCCAAAAGTTCTGAGTTCAATGATGGCAAGACCAATGATTTATACACACCCTAATCATTGTCTCTCCTAGAACATACCCCACCCAGGTTCTCAAGGTGTATTCCACCAGAACTATTCTTATCTTGGATTCCTAGTCCTCAAAGAATATTGGTCCTCTACAACTACTCTTATCTTGGATGCCCTATCTCATCCTCAAAGAGTATCAGATGCCAGATGATTACCCAATCCTCCATTCTGTCTTCCCAAGTGAAGACCAGAATGATGTGTCTATCTCTCCCTCTTAATTAGGGAGGACATATCTATTCCAATAAAGGGATGTACTCATTCCTACGAAAGGAATGTACCTAAGTTCCCTCTTGGTTTAGGAATTTCCAAGTTTCTTCCAAGTAAGAAACTTGCTTCCAAGCTCCCTCTTAATTAAGGAACTACAGCAGCTCCTCGGGTGGAGATGATGGGACAACCAGTTGCTTGAAGAACTCCTCCTCACGATGTCATGAACTTCTTTTTGTTATCTAAGAGTCTTCATGTTTGGGACTTCTACATAGGGCCCCAACCATCCATCACTTTCATCCATGAGTCAACCATGTCATCATCGAAAAGTGATCCATCAGTCCATGTTTGGCCTTCCTTCATGCCATGTTGCTTTCTTCATGCCATGTTTACCTAATGATCTTTCATCCTACTACATGTGCATCGGTGGTGGAAGACATCCATAGATCTTCCCTTGGCAGCCCAGCATAAACCCATCTAGATATTTGTTCAAAAATAGAGGAATGAACATTAAAATCAACATTGCCTTTGTGATGGTCTTTCATTATGACATCTACAAGTTTGCATCAGCATCCTGCATACATATTGATACGTCTCCAAAAGATATATATTGTCAAGTGTCTCTTTCTTTTTCAAACTCCATCAAAGTCTTCATATCTTTTATGGAGATATCCTAGTCAAATCTTCTTGGTCTTCCGGATGTTGATTGCCTTTACCATGGTTGTATATCTCACAATCTCTTCCTTTCTTCACACATTTCATTCCCAGGAGCTTCGAATCAAAGTTCCTCAATTGTAGTCATCCACCTCATACTTCATATGAGGGCATATTATGTTGATTTCATCTAATGCGACTCATGCCTTCCAGCAACCTTTCATAGGAGGAGATTTCTTTCCTTTGATCATGCTTCTTAAGAACGAGCAGTGATCCATGTTACATGCAACCATACAAGATGACTTTATAATATCGAATACAAGCATACATACCTCATTTACCTTTAGGTCATCTAGGCTTCTTTTAGCAGATTCCTTCATTGAAAAGAGCTTCAACTCCTTTATCTGCTTCATCTCTTATGTCATCATATCATCCCTTGAATTCCACAAGTTGGAGTTCCTAGTGAAACACTTGCTTCCTCTCTAGATTGGTGAACCTTCCGACGAAGATTCCTTCAAAGAATCTTGAGGATCTTGCATATCCCTATCCAGCCAATGTTACCTTTTGATGTATGATGAGCCTTGTCCTGGAAGACTTCTTCGTTTCCTTAAGTTTCCAATGAGGTTCGCAAGAGTTATGTCCTTCATATTTAACTACCATAGATTTTGTTCCAGTTGTCCTTCATGTTTCCCTATGGTGGTGTCACGAGCTCTTGCTTCTAATGTTTTTCCTCTTTTACTTCCTTCTTTTCAGCTTCCTCCATTTCTTCGGTGAAATGGGATTCTTCTCCATCTTTCTAGATATTGCCCTTGTTGAACTTAGGACAATCTTTCCTGTAATGCTCATAGCATTGAATCTTAGCTATGTTCTTCTTTGTTTCCGACAAATGTTTTACCACTTTTGCCCTTAACCTGTCTTCTTCTATCTTGCATAGAAACCACAAGTTGTTGAATGGAATAGCTTTCCTATCCTCATAAGCAAATGTTACCTTGTTCATTAGTTAATGCATTTAGAACAAAAGAGATCATTTCCTTATCTAAAACCATCTCTCCCGGATCTTACAGTTGAGATCTTATGAGGATAACCCTTTATCCTTTGATACCTTCACTTTGTGTAGATCAAATCTAAGTGATATGACCTTCTTTATTGCACCTTTAGAGAATAGTTCTACTAGCTTATCATATATCTCTTTTGATGTTTCCAATCCTTCAAAGAGGGAATCCTTGATGGATTCCATAAGAATCTCTTGATCCCTTAGATCCTTTTCCATGTATTCAGATAGTACTTTACCTTCGGATGATTTGGAGACTTTTCTAATGACTTCATTTTCTTCGAGGACTATTTCTATCCTTCTTTTTCCATGCAAGGAAGTTTGATGACCCAGCCAGCTTATAGATCTCCTTGCAAAACAAAGTCGTTTTATCATATTTAGATTATAGAATAAAAGATACTTTCTTGTCAAGTGAAGATAAAATATTCAACTTGATCCTTTTGTTGATGATGATTGATGAAGATGTCATGATGCTCCTCAGATGATCTTCTTTAAGGATAAGGAGGTCAATGAGGGGGAGACTCCCTTTAAATCTTTTGAAGATGATGACAATGTCTTTAGCCTTCTTTGGATAACTAGCCTATAAGATACTTCGACTTCTTCGGTGGTGAATGAGTGCAGATCAAAAATGCTTCTAGGGTTTCAACTTTCTCCAAGATGATGTGATCTTAGTCCTAGAAATGCTTCTCTTGGATGTCTACACTTTGGACTACTTTACATAGTAGATCTCTTCAACTTGATGATGGTCTTTGTGGACTTTTAATGATGACTTGGAGGATCCAAAACTCTTGTTGGTGCAGACTACTTCTTCGATCTAGGGTTTGATGCTTCAATGAAGATCACGACTTCACTTTGATATCCTTCAATTTGCTTTTATGCCTTTCTTGAAACTCGATCCTTGAGGGTCTCTTTGATTAGATGCCCCTTTTCTTGACTTAGTCACCTTAGCTCCAAAACCATGTTGAGAAATCCAGGGCATCAATATTTAGGTGATTTCTCTTTAATTAGTAGTTGTTTGTGAGTGCTTTTTACAACTTTAGATTAAGATCTTTTTCACTTAAGTTATTAATGTTCTTCTTCATCAAACAGCTACCGATAAATGAACATAAACAGACGAGACACAGAATGTAGGCTATGAGCCACGGCCAAAACCTCTCACTCTTTGAGAGGAAAACCCACACAACTTCTTCCCATAGAGATTCCAATTGATGAATACCAAGACCAAGACCCTTGACCTAGTTGCCACTCCAAGAACAAGACACTAGTTCTCTTGATTGTCTTCTACTTTATTATTCTTCTTGACTCCCCTTCTTCTTTGACCTTCTTAACAACGAGATTATCTCCTATCTGAGCATAATGTGATAGCAACGAACTGTAGATACACCAGAGATGGCACCAAAACACATCAATGTAATGTCACCGAAATGTGATCACTGTAGCAGGACCGAAACACTGAGATAGACCACAAAACTGCAACTCCTTCATAGCACTGAACTATAGTCTTTATACATTTGACCGAACTGTGTACCTCCATTGTAGTACTAAGACCGAACTTGTCTCTTTACTACTCACTGTAATTGTGATCCGAATCAGAGAGATCCGAAATTTTCTGTAATTTGTCACTGCAACTGTGTTCAGCCCTAAAGATCCTCATTGTTCCTTCATTGATTTCCTTTGACATCCGAACTTCCGAAGTCTCTGAACTTATTGACTGTAATCCTATCCGAACTTCAAAGATATCTAAGCTTGATTACTATGGAAATGCGAAGACCCTCCACTCATATATATAGTAGTTTGTCCTACATAAACAAGCCAACATGTGCATCTGAATAGGTGTGTCTTCATTAGGTGATCAGACATGAGTTCTTCTCTTTGTCTTGGGGCTGACTTGAAGCGGAGTAACAAGTGCTTGTCTTGGAGGGCTATTTGACAATCCTATAGACTTGTATAAATTTGTAATATGCCCAAAAAGGGTTCTTCATACATGACATTGACTCCTTTTGACAAATCCTAAAGGCTCTCAATGGAGGCATCTAGAAATAAAATATCTTGTTCATGAAACCCATGAAGCAAGCATTACAATAATAATTTTAGTTTTCTTCTTTACAAAAATCACAATTACATGTCATTATGAAGACTGAACCTAGTTACACTTTTCAACATTTGGTTCAGTTATTAGACATTTTAAATATAACATGAAGATTCACCTTTCCCTTGGAGAAGATTTAGTGTTAATCCATGCATCTACCTTCCACCAAACTCTTTTTCTTAGACATTCGGTATCACTTCATTGTATGAAATACATTCTTAATAATGCTTCACGCTTAGGGTCACTCTCTGGAGATATTTGGCAAAATCAGATTGGCTTTTCTAACTTGTACCCACCTCCTATAACATTTCTTAAGCTTTAACAACACAAACCATCACCCAAAATCTATCTGTTTATTATGGTTTTGACCAAAATTGAAGCTGCTAGATTGTTTGGAAAAAGTTTTAATATGAAAAAATAAAGAATAATGCTCATTTTTTCATGCCTTAGTGATCATCTATATCCAGTATAGTACACTGAGGTCCTATCTGTTTTAGGAGTTCTCTGTTTTGCAGTTTCATGTGGACATTGAGATTTCACCCAAACATTCCTGAATGTCAAAGTGTTTTCAGACCAGAAAGCTTGTTAAGAAATGAGAGAACATTTTGTTTCATGGTCTTACATATGAATCTGCATCCTTTGCTCGAAAGTAGGAAATGTTTATCTTGGTTAAATCTATAGCACTTGTTTATAGAATCTAAATCCATTGAAATGATAATCTTCAGAAAAAAACCTTCCACTCGACAAATACATTGTCTTCAATGCATTTATAATATTTTGCTTGCCATTAACCATCTTAATATCCATTGTACAGCGTGTTTTGCCCCCAAATCACTAGCAATTTAGCACATGTCATGCAGAGGACTAAAGAGATTGAGTGTGAATTATTAGGCTGCAAAATGGGTTAACGCTTGTACCAGGAAAAGCAAATCAAATGTATATAACCAAATTTAGTAAATACCCGTTCCAAGAAGTAACCAGCAACATCAGGGAGGACATGCAGCTCATTTCTTCTAGCATATGTAGCCTGAATTGCAGGGTCCCTCCACATTTCATCAACTATTGGGGCATACTCACGTGTTGCAGCTGGGAAAAAAGCATCTAAATCCCCCATTGCCATAATTTCCAGAAGCCAATCAGAAAAATGTTTCAATTTTGGATTGAGAGAGTAAGTACATTGACCAGCTTCTTTATCATCACTTTCATCTGCCAAAACACCAAGCCCAATGACAACAAATCAAAACCACACTCCTTAATCTAGACTCAAAACCAATCTTTGTTATTAAACAAACAATTAGAGATGTGACAATGACAGCCGAATAGTCTCTTTTGATGTTACTTTCAGTAGTTACTAGAAAGCATTAAAAAATCACAACGTTTTCCAATACATTATATATATCACACACTCTATAAGAAAGAGACTTTGCTATTCATAGAATCACTATCCATATACACTTCATCTCGATCCATCTAAAAAAAAATCAGTAGAATACAAAGGAAGAAGTATCAAAATGTCAAAGACTGATAACAATGAGGAAAAGGTGAATACAAAACTAATAGGAGTAACAGGAACCTAGCAAAGACTACAGAGGATGAAAAAAGAGGATAATCAAATATGATTTGAGAAATTCAATCAAATAATCAACAAACTGATTTTATTGCAACCTTAACTCTCTTCACTAATATGCACTCTACTCCAATGTCTCTTCACTAATATGCGCTCTACTGCAATATGGGAAGTGGTTAAATTTAAGAAAAAGTATACTTGGATCATCATGATCTCACAAGTTTCATTTTTAAATTCATTAGAATGTTATAAGTCAGACACCAAAATAAGATCTATTTAACTTCCCCAAACACTAGAAGACAACCTAGACGTCACTAGGAAGAAGAAAGTAGCAAAGTATTAGAAAGGCCAATGCTTCAGGTAAAATAGAGTTATTTTGTTAGGAACCTAACTCTAGTTTGAATTCAAACTTTGCCTAATCATCTGAAGCTTCGTATGAACCATAAAAATACTGCCACACAAGCAGAGTTCATAGATTCCCAATGAAGGAAAAAAAACTCAAAAAAAAGATAGTTTTCTTACACCTTTCAAAATTTAAAATCAGTTAAATCATTATCCAATTCTATGGAACTAGAATTTACTGACAAGCGGCCAAATCTCACCAAAGATCCAGGAAACTCATTAACAAAAATACATGATCATCACAAATATAAGCTATGTAAGTATTCATAGCCCAATGACAAACAACAATGTATATCTCTCAAAAGGGTGAGCATGCCATTGACCCTGAGCAACATGACTCATGAGTCTAGCAAAAATTGTCTAAGAAAACCCTAGAGACTCTACCCTAGAGAGATTCACAGAACAAACAAGCCACGCTGCCCAACCCACAAACACCATTGGAACTCCTGGCCTCATGTCTACACAATTAAAAGCAATGATACCTTGCATAGTCTAGAATGATCCTAGCAATGCTCTCCTGGGTCTTAGTCAAAAATAGAATATCAGATGCTCTGAGCGCATTGTAAATTAAGACAGGTGAAGACCAAAATATTCCATTACAGTCCCAACATCCAATGGAGACTTCGCTCATTCCCCAATAGGGGCATCATCTCATGGGACCCTAAATGGATCCACCAAAGGGGGTAGGGAATATGGAATAACTACCATGATGTCTCTAATAACAACCCAATTTCCAGCCTTCCTAGCTGCAACAACTTGCTCCTAAGATTGTTTGAGCTATAAGCTATCTAGGCTAGCATGACATTGGCATCAAAAAAATCCAAGAGCTTCCACTTTGATCGGACAACATTTAATCTATCTCCCAATATCTGAAAACAAAGGAAAAGTGTGGAGCCAAACCCACCACACACTTGTCGAGGTCAAGTCCAGTAAACCCAATGAGTCCCAAAGAAAAGAAACCCTCATTTGCATGGGATTTGAAGGTTTAGACAAGGGTGTTGGGAGTCCCCTCATCATCAATTTTGGATATCAGTTCCCTATAGTGCATTCCTCTAGGACTTTGCCTTGAACAACTTCTTCAACCTCTATGTGGACGATTCATTTGCTTCCCTGAACCACTTATGTCTAAGAATTTGGGGCTTCTTGTTGAGTCCCAACCCCATGCTTAAATAGAGCCTACTTGGAACAAATTTTCTCTTGTTTATGCTTGAGGTCCAAAATTCCACATGAAGGGAATTCTCTAGAAAGTATTTTCTTGTATTTTGGTGTCATTAACCTTCTATTTTAGAATTAAATTCTCACAGTTGATTTCTGTTATTAGATTGGTGAGTTACATGAATTGTTGCTTGCAACTCAAAATTTAGCAATTCCAGTCATTCCATTCTCTTGATTAGCTCAATAATCCTCTTGGAAACCAACCTCAAAGCTTAAAGTTGTCCTTATTTCTAAGTTTCTAGTCTATAGCTTTGTTGCTGCCATTCACTAAATGTTCTCAATTCCTACGTTTGTAAGGATATTTTTCTCATTGAGGGTACCCCCAAAGACCTGACAATCAACTTAATGGTTTATAGTGGTGACAAAACTTTTCCTTTCTATAATGCCTCGACATTTGTCTCTGTGAAAGCAATAACAATCTAGCAAGCAAAAGCATTCATAAGGCAAGCAAAGGACTCTCCACAGTTATCAATTCAAATTTCAATTTATACCAAGGATTTTCTAATAACAAGGTCATTGAGTGACTCTCTATTACCTACCTCCCTGCATCTAGCTAAGTGAATACTAGTTAGACTTAGAATTATGCAACATTATTTGTCTCTGTTGCATTGGAACAGCTCCCGGGAGGTGGGAAACCCGTTCCAATGGTTCCCACGATCCCGAGAGCTTTGGAACGGTATGGGATCATTTCCTTTTCTGCAGAGCTGCAATGGGAGCTGCAGACTGTTCCAGGATCCTTGACACATTTTTTTTTTAGAGTTCCCGCATTCCAACATAAATTTGGTGCCAAAAAAATTCCAATTCCCAAATTCGCGAGCAAAAGAACTCCATTTCCCACCAAACTCATTCATAATCCTCCATAAATGCTGTTCCTTGGCCTCCTTTTCACTCCATCACTGTAGTTGTTAACGTGTTTGCTGTTGGAGAGCGCAGTTGTTTGCTGGTAGTCGTTCGCAAACAGTGGCAGGGGGAGTAGTTCTGCTGTCTGGTATAACGTCTGCGCTAGCATGTCAATTTACTATTTAGTTTTACTATTGCTGTTCTGACTAACTGCATTTTGATTTGGGGCATCATTGTTATCCTGCTCTTCTGACTAACTGCATTTATCATAATTCTTTTTCGGCCCCAGATTTGTAAGCATCCTATCAATTCTTGGTATAAGCTCCTTCAATCTGCGTTTAGATTTGTTCACACAACGATTTTGCACGGCTCCGAGTTTATTTTTTCTTTCTTGACCAAGTCCTTCAGACAGATCAAATTTTCCTCTATCTTTGAGCTATGAGGGTTTTGAATTTTCCAATAGCCATACGAATAGACTAGTTAAAATCGTTACCCTGTCTAATCTTTTTCTTTAAATAAATAATTTTTTTCTTGCAATGCTTCTTCCTCTAATTCTTTCATCGCTGGAACAACACTCCGAGTGTATGCCGAAGCAGAAAGCCCCTTTTCTTCCATGTCATTTAATAGTGACTGAGCTGTACGCCAATCAAAACCCTCGATACAACATGCCCTAATCAATTTTGAATAGAAGTCCTTATTAGGCCACCGGCCACTTTTCTTAAGCTCAGAGAAATAGTAATGAGCCTTTTCAAGGTTACCCAGTCGACAAAGTCCATCTATCAATATCTGGTAGGAGATAAAATGAAATTTTAATATTTTATATTAGCATTCTGGGCTTTTGAAAAGACATCACAAGCATTTTCCATTTTTCCTGCCTTGGCGTAGCTGCTCATGATTACATTATATTATAAATTCTTTGAAGGTCGAAGCGGTGCTTTAATTTTATAGTTTATTTTATTTTATGACAGAGCATTGGAGTAAATCATCAATCTTCAATTTTATAGTTTATTTTATTTTATGACAGAGCATTGGAGTAAGAGGCCTGCTAGTTTTGCTAAAGACAAATTTCTAAAATCTACAATGTATTACAAAGGGATGAGGTTGATGATGCTATTGCTGATCTTTTATGGCAAATGGAATTTCATTTAATGCTACCCGTTCTCCACATTACAAAGAAATGGTGCGAAAAATCATAGCTTTCGGACCAGGATATGCACCTCCAAATTACAACAACATAAGGACATCATTGTTAGATAAGAGGGTGAATGCAGGGGCTTATGGGCCCCCTTAAACAATCTTGGATTTATTCAGGATGTTCAATAGTCATGGATGGTTGGACAAACATTCAACAAAGGCCATTGTTGAATATTATTGTTACATCTCTAGTTAGGCCCTATTTTTTAAGAGCAATTGATTGTAGTGGAAAACTATAGAATGCTACCTTCATGCTTCAAGTATTGAAAGAAGCAATTGATGAGCTTGGTCCTTCAAATGTAGTAAATGTAATCACAGATGCAGCCCCTGTTTGCCAAGCAGCGGGTTTGATGGTTCAAAGTCAATATAGGCATATCTTTTGGACTCCTTGTTGTGTACATGCCTTGAATAATGTCCTCAAAGACAATGGAAAAATATCTTGGATTGCAAAACTCATTTTAGATGCCAGAGATGCACAAATGTACATTTGCAACCACTATGCCTCTTTAGCAATCTATAGGATGTATTCAAGGAAGAGGTTTTTGAAACCTGCAGAAACAAGATATGCTACATACTTCATTCTTCTTCAACCTATGGTTGAGGTGCATGCATCCTTACAAGCCACTGTTGTTTCTCAAGAGTAGAATTCATGGTCTGAATCTAAATCAGTGCAGGGAAAGAAGATAAGAGAGCAGGGTTTGAAATAATGATTGGTGGTCTGGTTGTAAATATGTTGTTTCTTTCACAACTCCAATTGTGGAGTTGATTAGGTATGCAGATTATGATTCCCCCACACTTGGAGAAGTTTATGAATGCATTGATAGCATGGTAGGCAAGATAAGGAACATCATTCGGGATAGAAACCCCTCTTTGGAGTTCTTCAATGAAATTCATAAGATAATAGGGAGAGATGGATCAAACTCAATACCTCTCTTCACATGCCTGCTTATGTCATTAATCCAAAGTGGTATATGGAGAAACCAAACAAAGTTTTACCCATTGATGATGAAGAAGTGAAACAAGGCTTTCTTGATGCCATAGGCAAAATCTATGCACCTCATGAAGCAAATGTAATGCATGAACAATTCATTGATTTTGCTATGTTAAACCCTTCCACATTCTCTCAAGATGCAAGGGTGGAAATCAACATTTACGCACAAAAGAATCCCATTGGATGGTGGAGAATGTATGGGGGAAAAGCCCAAGATCTTCGAAATCTTGTCTCACACTTGCTATCTCAGGTTTCTAGTTCATTGGCAGCTGAAAGGAATTGGTCTACTTATAGTTTCATTCACTCTGTTAAAAGGAATAGGCTTACCTCTAAGAGAGCAGAGAAATTGGTTTATATGAATAGTAGTCTTTTTCTCAAGGAAGCTACCTAAGTACTTAGAGGGCCCTGCAGCAAGACGGGATATTGACGCTGAGGATGCTTCTCAGATTGATGATGATGAGGATAATCCTTCACCAGATGCAGGGTTAGTTGGCATACCTTTCGGTATCATTGCAGGTGATCTTGATATTGATGATGGTGATGATGGAATTGGAGCGCCTAGCAAGGCTTAAAGTTATATGGATAGTCTTGATGCCGAAGATTGCACTTTATGATCATCTTCAACTTTAGTCTTTAATGTTATGTTTTGGCCTTTGAGCATTTTGGACCATGTATTACTTTGCCACTTTTGGCATTTGCCATTTTTTTTTACTATGTATTACATTGGGCATGCTAGCAATATGAATATTAATATGATGAGTTCGTTGATTTTCACTATGTTTCTTAAATTCAAAAGTGTCCCTTGAATCATTTACATTTTCAAATTTCCAATTTTGAATTTGATATTCATATAATGAATTAAAATTTTAAATTGATTTTAATTAATATTTTGATTATTATATAAATTATATAATTTAAAAAATAAAAATAAATAAATAAATAAAAAACATTTTTTTAACTTTTTATTTTTTTATTATATAATATCACCGCTCCCAATTAGTAGTTCTAGCCGTTCCGGATACGTACCCAAGTTCCCAAAGTTCCCGCGTCCCAGAAACTCGTGCAACATAGTTATTTGCATACTAATATGCTTCATAACGTGAGTAATGCTCAAATTCCATTGACTTCAATCATGTAAGATCAGGTCAAAGTTCAAACCATTACCTTTCACCAAAATATTTGTATCAGTGTTGCACTAATCGCGAAAATACCGCGATAAAATCGTTTTATCACGATTTAATAAAAAAAAAAAAAAATTTTTAAAAAAAAAAAACGATAAAATCGCACGATAAAAATGATTTTTTTTTTGCCGGATTTTATCTAAAAAATCGTGGCTATGTTGGCCAGCGCAATTTATAACTAGAAAAACACAAATTTTTTTCTCATTAATGTTATGAAGACAATGGCCAATCCTATGCATCAATAGTACTCAAGAAAAATATCACTTATATCACATTTACTGGTGCATTTGGGACAGTTCGCTGTCAATGAGAGATCACAGATTTAGAATATCCGACAGTGATGAAAACACAAGTGATTGCATAGCTATTCTGTAAATATATATGCTGTGTGAAAAGAATCTTTTAGCAGTAAAATATTTCTTCAAATACTCAACTGTATGTGTAGGTTCAAACAGGTTATGACCATAAGAATCAACCACTCACAATGTGACAAATGAGCAGTGATAAGAGTGCAAGGGTTGGCAGCAATGTCAAGAGATCACATACTGTATAAACTGTGTTTTAGTGTTCTCCAGCAGTGAACAATTTTAACCTTTTCAGCATGTTTAGATGAGTGCTATTAATCATGTATTGAAAACCATTTATTCAAGACTCGAGTCATTATGTGCATAAGAGTAGTTTCCTTTCAAGATCAAAACCATGTTAATGGAAACCCCTTTGTTAAATTGACAGTGCTGTTAATGAAAATCAGGGTTAGAAACACATGAATATCGAACACAAACACCACATTGTCTAACAAGACAAGGCATCGATCTGCTTGAAGATGTATTAAGAATGTCAAGTATATTCGAACACTGGCATAAAATGGTGTATAAAGATGAGAATGTGACCACTATTCAGAAAAATAAACCCTTATTACCAGTGTTGAAATGATACCAGAAATACCTTCATGGCACATGCATGTAAATCTGTTTTAAACCAAGGATGGGAGATTTATTATGCTATAAATTGTGCCAAACTCATCATAGACAACCTCAGATCGAAACAATGACCTCAAAAAACCTGGACATCAAGATTTCAAGGGTGAAATTTAGGTGCAAAGAAGCCAGGTCATTTCAGTTACTCTGTCATCGATTTGTCTCTTTTAGGTATATGGAGCAAAGAAACACTTCAATGTTAGCACCAATCCTTGTAAGATAACTTATAACCTTAAGTCAGAGCAGAGTTAACACAGCCCTACATTTCTAAACATAGACTTTAGGCACCCTACATTTCTAAGCATAGACTTTAAGCAACCAGGAAGATTTGAGTCTCAAACTAATTCCAAGTTTGCTCATGATATGACTCATGAGATACATTATTATATTTTTTGTTGATATTTTGAGGCTGAGTTGGGACTCAGGAGTCAGGACTTACTATTCAAGACATGATTCACTGTTATGTGTCATGTAGCACTAGAAATGATATTAAACATCTTATATATTAGTTCTTTTATCATATTTATGTGTCAATGTATTTATTTTATGTTGTAGATGGTTTAGATATTAAAAAAATTGAAAAAAAATGAATATTTTTGTATGTTACGATTTTTTCCCGATTATTACCGATTTTTTCCCGACTTTTACGATTTTTTCCCTGCTCCGAAATTATCCCGATAACGATTAGTGCAACATTGATTTGTATGAAACAAGGACCAGCATTCTTCCTCCTCCACTTCAAACCTTTTATGTAGTAAAACTTTTGGATCTACATAAAGTAGGGGCACATTAGAAGTCACACCATATCCCCTAAAATTTTAATGACGCTTCAGCCTACTATGAAAATAGTCATGTGGTCATATGGATCCATGTTGTGGCATGAACGCATGATTAAGGCCGAGATTTCTTATGTACAATCAAGTTTCCTTGGTAAAATTATGAAAGGAAACCTTCTTAATTTTTCAAATTCCTTATGCTGCTAGAGGCTTCATTAGGATTCCCTATACTTAGCTTTGGTCTATGCATCATTCAAACTCATGATGTCCAAACAATCGATGTAATTTAGCAGAATTTCTTCCCAATCGATCCATCCCAACTAGAGATCATGAAATTCCATAGTATAGTCTACTACACATTGTCCCAACTTTTGACAAAGATAGTGTCACGGTATCCTCAACTCTCATTCATAACAAATGGTATAAAATGTGTTCACATTGATTACTTCAATGCTTTGTAGTATAAAATGTCTTCCCCACTGCTTGGGTTCGTTTGTGACTGACAATATCTGTCGGGCTAGCTGCCAAGAACAACAACTGATAGCAGGCAAGAATTGATGCATGAGAGTTCGTAGATAGCGTTGGCACCTATGAGTGGAGTGTTAGATAGATGGAACAAGCGGTAGGGACCCACCAGCAAAGAACAGGCAATAAAGAGTGCAAGTCTAGAAAACAGGGTACGGGACGAGGAAAAGGTCAGGCTGCAATTGTAACCAAGTAGAGAAGTCATGGGTTGGGGGTCACAACTAAGATAGGACCATCAATCGTCGCAAGCAACCATAGCACGGGCAGATAGACCATGCGCTAAGCACGAAAGGACAATCGTGGGGTGAGGAACGAAGACCACAGGTCGAGATGAACAAACGAGACAAGCGTGATAGTGCTAAGCACGGGCAAGTAATCATCACAGTGTTGGCACCAGTACTAGCAG
Organism: Pinus taeda; assembly: GCA_000404065.3. Lineage (NCBI taxonomy): Eukaryota > Viridiplantae > Streptophyta > Pinopsida > Pinales > Pinaceae > Pinus > Pinus taeda. Next base: position 225,472 of record APFE030611063.1, on the reverse strand, counting down.
GTCACAAGGCTACGACAGGATGTCAAAAACACTAGATGGGCCAAACGCACGAGGAATAGTGACGAAGTCAGACATCGGGGGTCTAACAGGCAACTAGACAAGGCATGTGTGCCAAGAAAAGAGCTAGAAGGAGTCACAGTAGGTTTTGAGGCTCATATAGGCAATGATCGATGTGGGTGGTTCATCCAACAAACCCAAACAAATGTGTCTATATGCAAAAAAGAAGACGAGGCAAGAAGAAGAAGTTGGCAATGAGACAGGTTGTTGCCTGAGGATAGGTTGTCAAGAGTAAACAACCATGAGTGACAAGCCCAACTGACGGATACAAGACTGCAAAAGTATCGTGTGCAGACGACATCAACAATAGCAAATCTATTTTTACAGTAAAATTATCTAAATTGGGAGATGTCAGCGATTGGTTTTGGTTAGACCACAAGTTGGAGGGCTTTTCTAATTCTAATGGAAAATGGGGGTTTGCTAACACCAAACTCAACTTGCCTACAGATGCTGCAGATCAGGTCATCCACATTCAAAAGTATGTGAAAATCAAAAGGATTATCTTGGATGCAGCAAAGGACCATGTGATTCCTCACCTATCTAAGAAGAATACAACAAGGGAGATGTGGGAGGCTCTAACCAAGTTATACCAGAGCGGTAACACCAACAGGAAGATGGTGTTGAGAGAAAAACTCAAGAACATCAAGGTGACCAAATCAAATAAAGTGACCTCTTAGCTCACCAATATCACACATGTTTGGGATGAGTTAACTACAGTTTGGAAGACCCAGACAAATGAAGAGATGGTAAGGATGGTCTGATGAAATTTGATGACTAAAAAAAGTTTCCTGCAATCCCAACAAGGTTTTATTTCACCTTATCACTCCCATTCAGTTAAATGCCCTCTCCCATAAACATACATTCAACATATAGAATTTTGGAAATGAAATTTTCAGATTAAAACACATGGGACTGTCAATACATGCTGAAAATAAATATGGACATAATCATACCAGCAATAGACATAAAAATACACACAAATTTTTAGTCAACTCAAACCCAAGCAAAACCCCTTCAATCTTCTCTGGGGAAAACCTATTAGAGCTCTTCAAATTTATTTATCTTTCAAGTTTAGAAAAATACATTTGTAGACAAAACAAAACAGCAAAATACAACTTATCTCTTTAGCCCAAAACTCCTTGAAAATTGTGCCCACTTTGCCTCGATTTTTGTGCCCACTTGAAGCTGAAAATATGTATTGTACGAATATGACTATATGAATTGTATGAATTTACGTACCATTGTATGGAATACATGGACTTTTTCTCAAAAAAAATCAAAAAACTTCTCTCAAACGACGTGCAACTCACAACATTCAATGTTGTTCGTACTGTACCTTCTGATGTCTTCTATGCCTTGATTTCCATGCCTAGCTTTGCCCAAAAATCACTCCTTCAGCTTGCTGCAACAAATTTCTCCTTGAAAATTTTCTTCCACCTCTCAGCCTCCTTTCTCCAATCTGCTCATGAAGAATGAATGCAGTCTCTCTTTTCTTTTCCCCCTTTTGTTTCCCTAAATGACTTTTGAGCAACCCTAAGATCTAATAGCTCAAATTCATTTACATCAAGGGATGAGAATAAATGTGCATTTAATTCTCACCTTCTATTTTTTTAACTCACTCATTAAATAAAATACCCACATTGTACTTTATGTCTAAAGTCACTTTTCACTTTATAATTTAACATTGACTTTACCACTTATAAAGTCACTTTCACTTTCTGAAGTCACACTTAGGAAAAGAAATATTTTGGACACTTTTCCCTAGGTAGAGAGACTAACCCATGGGAAACAACTTGTCCAAGGTACGTTAAAAATCAACACTCCCTCTTACCAAGGAAAGTGTTTCTCACCACACCCATTTTGTCCCTGAAATGGACATGCTTGCCTCTTGGCAAGGACTTCGTGAGAACATCAGCCACCTACTCATCTGTTGATATATACTCCATCTTCACTACCCCCTTCTAAACATAGTCCCTGATGAAATGATATCTGATGTCAATGTGTTTTGACCTGTCATGAAACACAGGATTCTCCGTGATTTTAATGCAACTCTGATTATCACAGTGAATAACCATCAGTCTCAACTCCTGCCAAAATAGGCCATACAACAACTTGCGAAGCCAAAAGGCCTCACAACTAGCTTGACTAGCAGCCATATACTCATCCTCAAAAGATCTCAAGGCAACTGACTCTTAATTTCGACTGAACCATGACACAACTATCGAACCCATTCCGAAGCAACACCCTGAAGTGTTTTTCTTGTCAGAAGCACAACCTGCCCAATCTGAATCTGTGTAACCTGCCAACATCCTTCCATCTCCACGCCTATAGTCTAGATCATAATCAACAATCCACTGCACGTAGCGAAGAATGTGCTTTGCAGCTACCCAATGCACCTTCCTGGGCTCAACCATGAACTGGCTAAGTATGTTCACAACAAAGCATACATCTAGCCTAGTGTTGACCAAATACATCAAGGACCCAATAAGATGCCTATACAATGTGGGATCCACCAAACTAAAATATGAAGCATGAAGCTTCTTCCAGTTGGTGATCATAAGTGTAGACATGGGTCTACAGTCTGCCATGTGAAATCTGCTCAACACATCCACAGCATACTGCCCCTGCCCTAGAAAGATATGCCCCTCCTCCTGCCACAACTCAAGCCCCAAAAAGTAATGCATCAGCCCAATGTCCCTCATCTCAAACTCCATAGCAAGCTCCTCCATGCAACCACTAATTAGTCTCTCTGCCCCAATAATGAACAAGTCATCAACATACAAAACAAGAATGAGTGGATCATCCCCTACAACAATGTAGTATAGGTTCGGATCTGCATCACTCTTCGTGAAACCCATCCGCTGCAAGTAAGTATCAATCCTCGAATACCAAGCTCTCGGAGCTTGCTTAAGTCCGTAGAGTGCTCGCCTCAACTGGCATACATGGGTCTCCCGCCCAAGTACCTCAAAAAAGCCCTATGGCTCCTCAACATACACCTCCTCCTCTATAACTTCGTTTAGAAATGCGGTCTTCAAATCCATTTAATGGATCTGCCAACCCATTTTTGTAGCAATAGAAATAAGTGATGGGATAGAAGTGTACCAAGATATGGGAGCGAAGGTCTCATCATAGTCAACTCCCTCTATCTGTGAGAACACTCAAGCCACAAACCAAGGAACTTCTCAATGCTGCCATCCGTAGCATGCTGGATCTTGTAGAGCCACCTAGAAGTCACAACTAACTTGCCCTCAGGCCTAGGCACCACTTCCCAGACATTGTTCTTAATGATAGAGGCATACTCCTCCACCATAGCCTCTCCTCATACCTACTGGCTGGCAGCCTCCTCATAGCCAGTAGGCTCAGAGTCAACAATGTTGGTAGCCTTGGCTACATAAATACAAAACCGCTCAAGTGACACACTCTCCCTGTTGACCCTCTTCGGAGGACCAACGGACTTTGCTTCCTTCAAGGTGAAGCCACTTGAGCCTCCACTTCCCTGAAGAAGCTTCCCCATAGGGAACCACATCCTCTGCCCCCAAATCTGGTGAACCTAAAGGTCTGTTAATTGGCCCTGGTGTGCTTGAAACAGCATCTATCCTCGAAGAACCTATACTGGCACCTATGCCTATATCAACTGAAGTGCCATGTGAACTGTGTACCGTTGGACTCCCTAAAGAAGTGCTCGGTGAACTCGCCATTGGTGCCCCAGATGTCACTGACACTGGAGTACCTCTTGTACCAGTCGATCCAGAACCCTGAGGTCCTACTCCCTGTACCTCATACTCTCGTGATCTCTGGTAGGCCCTCTCCTCCTCAAACTTCACATCCCTCCTAATCACCACTCTCCATTTAGAAGAAATGAAGATCCGATAAGCTTTCAAAGTCTCATTGTAACCCATAAAGATACCCTTCTCTGCCATGGGTTCCAGCTTCGTCCCCTTCTCTTTGGGGATATCAGAATATGTGAGACATCCAAAGATACGAAGATGCCCCACATGAGGCTTCTCTCTAGTGAAAACCTCCTCTGGAGTCATATTCCCCAATACTCTGTGAGGACTCTTGTTTTGGAGATAAACAACAGTATTGCAGACCTCAACCCACAAAAACAAAGGCAACCCCTAATCATGAATCATCGCTCTAGCAGCCCCAACAATAGCTCTGTTCTTCCTTTCAAACACCCCATTCTGTTGGGGATTGTAAGGAACTATGAACTCCCTCCTAATACCCCCCTATGCACAGAAGTCAAAAAACCCACCATCGGTGTACTCGCCACCATTGTCTGACCTCAAGACCCAAATCTTCCTACCTGTTTGTTTTTCCACAAGAGCTTTGAGATATTTAAAGCGACTAAAGTCCTCACCCTTAGTCTTCAGGAAATAGATCCAAGTCCTCCTAGAGTAGTCATCAATGAATATAACATAATACTCATAACCACCCAAAGACACATGAGACATACGGCCACTAACATCAGTATGAATCAAGTCTAGTATGCATGTAGATTTGATGTCGCTCGCTGGGAATGGTAACTTGGTGTACTTGGCCAAAGCACACCCTTTGTAGACCTCATAATGCTCGACATTGAAATCAGGAACTCTAGTAGTGATCTCCCTCAGTTCTCTCAAAGCTCCATGACGCATATGCGCCATCCTCCGGTGCCATAACTCGCACAAGTCTCCACTATTGGTGGTACTAGTGTTGAAATTTGGTACCGGAGGACAGGTTGTTCCCTTAGGCTTTGATCTTTGGCCTAGGGAAAAGTGTCCAAAAGATTTAATTTTTTCTCCTAAAGTGACTTTATAATTTTTATAAAGTTAAAATCTAATTTAAAAGTGACTTTAAGTGATAAAGTTACTAAGTCTAATTTTAAAGTGACTTTTATAAAGTCAATGAAAAATTAAAAAGGAAAAGTGACTTTGGAAATAAATGACTAAGTGGGTCTTTATTAAAGTGGGTGAATTAAAAAATAGAAAGTGAGATTTAAATGTGCATTAATCTCAGCCATTGATCTAAATCTATTTCAGCCATTGGATTTAGGGATCACCCAAAAGTCATTTAGGGTTGGGTTAAAAGAGGGAAAGGAGGAAAAGATCATTCATTCTTTCATGAGCAGATTGGGAGAAGGAGAGCAAGAGAGCAAGGGAGATTTCTGGACAGGAAGGAGAAAGAGGCAGCAGTTTGGCACACATACCAGGCAGCTCTTCAGCAAATCCGTACAGCTGAAAGAACAAGCAGAAAAAAAAGCTGATTTTTGTAGAAAAACAAATAAAAACTGATTTTTGGGCATGAATATCGAGGAAGTGATTTTCGGCAGAGAAATCAAGGTCTGTTTGTACGGTTCGTACAGTCTGTACGGTCCGTACATCCGTACGGTCCGTATCGCGCGTACAGCAAGTTTCCAGGTTGTCTGTTGGGCTGAAAACAGATAAGTTTGCTTGCTGGAAATTTTATTTTGCTGAAATTTTCTCATTGTAAAAAGGCATTTTCCAAAAATAAAGGAAAGCTCTCAAACTGGTTTTTCCCAAGAGTTGTAGGGGGTTTTTCCAGGGTCAGATTGACCAAAAATATCAGTGTTTTAATGTGTTTTAATGGTTGTTTATTACTGCTGATTTTTATTTCTGCAATTTCCAGCGTTCTGTAAATTTTCCAGAATTTGTGTTTTCAGCAAATTTATTTTTTCCAGCTTGTTGAATGTATGTTTATGGGAAAGAGCATTTAACTACATGGGAGAAATAAGGAGAAACTGAAAACCGGGGTGGGAAAACAAAAATTTTTACAACTAGTGTGAGTGCTACCAGATGTGCTACTCACCAATGCTCTTGTCTGACTGAAAACTAAACCTCAATAGTTTCCCAGAGCGAATTCCAATCACTTTGGCCGAAGTGATGGAAGCTCCCCTGGGTTGCATCAATACCTGCCCTCCTAAGAAAGTGACCTCAAACCCCTTCTCCTCCATAGCAGACACCTGAAATCAAGTTCTTCTTCATCCCCAGAACATACAAAACATCCATGACCTTAAAAGGAGGCAAAGACTCCCTCTCAAAAGTCACACTCCCCACACCAACTAATCTCACAGTGCAGTCATCTCCTAGTACAATCTCAATACCTAGTGCCCTCTCTGCAAGCTCTGAAAAGAATTCTCGTACACCTGTTATATGGCGGGAAGCCCTGCTGTCTATGCACCACACATCAGATGATGTACTCCTACTAGATGTAGAAGTAGTAAATGCAAAGTCTTGGTCAAACTGTGAAGCAAACTACTCCACCTCTGTTGAAGATGCAGTGCCCTTCTTCCCCTTGTTCTTCTTCTTAGGACACGTAGCAGCACACTCTCCCATCTTCTGACATGCCCAACATTTGACTTTGGACATATTTGTATCTTTCTTTCTCATTTCCCTTAGCCCCATCTGATGAGACCCCTTTCTTGGCCTTCCCTTTGTTCTTCCCCCTGGCTGTCAAGGCTGCATCCTCCTCATCTGTTATCTTCACCTCACCACTGTCAGTGTTCCGTATCTCATGCTGAACACAATCATCCTAGAATCTGCCCCAATAGGGAAGATTTTCCCTAGAGGTAACAACATCTCCAAAGACCTCCCAAGACTTAGGAAGTCCCACTACAGCTATCCTGACTAACTTTGTGGGTGCAACTGCCTCACCAATAGCAGTTAAATCATCACATCCATGTTTGACCCTGCCAAGATAATGAACTACACTTTTAGCCTTTATCATTATGATGTTCTTCAATTGTTCTTTGAGTACCATCTTCCTGCTCTCATTGGTACTCTGATAGAGAATGGTTAGAGTTGTCCACATCTGATATGCATATGTGTTTCCTCTCACCTGAGGAACCACATGATCCTTCAGACTGTCCATCAAAATCATTTTTGTCTTTGCATTATTTTTTGTGAATTCAGCAACTTCATCTGCAGTAGTAGGAGGTACAACCACTTTCTGCACTATGTACCAAATTGTAGCCTCCTCAAACACTATCTGAATTCTTCCCTTCCAAACATCATAGTTGGATATCCCATCCAGTCTGTCCTCTATCCTTAAAAACATGGCCATGACTGTTGTCCAAAATTTACAAAACCAAGAAAATGGAGAAATGAACTTTCCAGTACACCTTGTTGTCCCAAAAGTTCAGTCTATGTGAAATTTCACTTTGTTGTCCCAAAATATCAATTTGTTGTCCACAATGAGTTAGTTGTCCAAAAATTCAGTTTGTTGTCCAAACCACTATTTGTTGTCCCAAACTATTGTTTGTTGTTCAAACTGCAATTTTCAACCTGTAGCTCTGATACCATGTTGAAATTTGATGACTAAAAAAAAGTTTCCTACAATCCCAACCCGGTTTTAATTTCACCTTATCACTCCCATTCAGTTAAAATGCCCTTTCCCATAAACATACATTCAACATATAGGATTCTGGAAATAAAATTTTCAGATTAAAACACATGGGGCTATCAAAACATGCTGAAAATAAATATGGACATAACCATATCAGCAACACACATAAAAATACACAAATTTTTTGTCAACTTAGACTCGGGAAAAACCCCTTCAATCTCCAAATTAATTTATCTTTCAAGTTCAGGAAAAATACATTTGCAGACAAAACAAAACAACAAAATACAACTTATTTCTTCAGCCCAAAACTCCTTGAAAACTGTGCCCTCTGCCTAAATTTATGTGCCCACTTGAAGCTAAAAATTTGTAATGTATTGTACGCACTATACGGATTCTTTTCAAAAAAAAATATTTTTTTCAAAAACTTTTCTCGAACAACGTGCAACTCACAAAATTCAATGTTGTTTGTATTGTACCTATTGTTGTCTTCTATGCCTTGATTTCCATGCCCAGCTTTGCCCACAAATCACTCCTTCAGCTTGTTGCAACAAATTTCTCTATCAGAACTTTTCTCCAGCTTTCAAACTCGTTTCTCCAATTTGCTCATGAAGAATGAATGCAGTCTCTCTTTTTTTGTCCCCTTTTGTTTCCCTAAATGACTTTTAGGCAACCCTAAGATCTAATGGCTCGTATTCATTTAGATCAAAGGACGAGAATAAATGTGCATTTAATTCTCACTTTCTATTTTTTAACTCACCCATTGAATAAAGTACCCACATTGTACTTTATGTCTAAAGTCACTTTTCACTTTATAATTTAATATTGACTTTACCACTTATAAAGTCACTTTCACTTTATAAAGTCACACTTAGGAAAAGAATTATTTTGGACACTTCTCCCTAGGTAGAGATTAACCCATGGGAAACCACTTGTCCAGGGTACATTAAAAATCAACATTGTCCTAAATGGCTTCACCAAGCCTTGAGCTCCTTTCATCAATCATGACATAACATAACCTTTCAAATTGGGATAGATTGTGGGATGATTTCATCCAAGAGGAGATTCAGGAGGAATCTCTATCAGGAGGCTAGCACAAAAGTGGTGATGACAATCAAGCAATAAAGAGCAAAAGAGAAATTTCGAGTACGAGTGAGGAGTTAGCCTTGTTGCCGCAAAATCTAGCAAGCCTTGGAGAGGGAAACCCGACAAAGCATAAACTAAACAAAGAAGCAACAATGGGGTAACAATCTTTACGGACTTTCATTGATTGGAGGATAGATGTTCTAAGGTTAATTGTGAAATAATCTCGCTAGGAGCTCTTAAAGAAAGACACAATTTAGGCTCAAGGATTCACAAGTAAGCAATTTTCTTTCTATGATGAGACCTAGAACGAAGGGCACAAGACATGGGGCTTGATAAATTTGACGAGTGTTGGGAGTATCCAAAGGTCAAGGCAAAGAGAAAAGGTTTCATACAATGTATATCAGTTATGCCAAGGCTCATGAAACCTTTACGACAACCCTTAAGTTGAAGCAGAGAGAACTAGAGTATACCTCTTAGTCAAACAACTAGGGTAAGAAAGTTTATGGATGAAATTGAAGTGGATGCCCCACAAAAAGGATAGATTTTGTGGCAAATACTATCCCCTTGATATTTAGGCTCTCAAATCACCAAAACTCCACTTCCCTAGGGATTCGCACCAAGCTCTAGTTTCTTGGTTTGGCCTTGGAGAAAATATGGATAAGAATAGACTGTGATCACCAACAATAAAGACTAGTCCCTTGTCCCTTGGGTAAATGTAGTCTATGATGCATAAGATATGCCAAAGTTTCACTAAGGAGGCCAAAACCTTGATGCCCTAGCCCCAAAATTTTGAACAAATATCTATTCAATGGAAAATCAATTTTACATGGGAAAGCTAATGAAATATCACCCCTAGGACAATCAATTCACGTGTAAGCAATACTTCAACTAGATAGCATTTAATTGATCTTCAACAGATTAGGGCAAAAACTTCACATGACCTAGCATCAATTATTCCATACATTAGACAAAAAATAAATCTTCAACAATAAACACACTTACAAGATAACATGCGAAAACATTCCATAATTTATTTCCAAAGAAATAGCTCCAAAGCATATTCCTTAACTCACAATATCAAAGTGCATTAATAGATCTTATTTTCTCCCAAGAAGAGAGGTTGAAAACAATCCAAGAGGCCAAATTTCTCACTTGTGCAATGATGATAAGTTACAATGAATGTCTCTTTTATTCATTGAGGAATAAGGAGACCTAATTTAGTCTACATGCCCCTCTAATCATAAGATAATGTGCAAATAATGGCATAGGTCACAAGTTGATCTAGTAGCTTTTGTGAATTAAAATTTATCTCCACGTCATCAAGCCAAAATGATGACATCATGTTAGCATAGGATCCTTTACTGTTGACGTTGAGGGCTCCAAGTGCCATGATGGGTGTAGAGGCCCTCTAAAATCATGTTCTATGGGTTGGCCCCTAGATCTTTGACAAAATCCTTTGTGGGCATTAGTTTCGGTTTCGGGCACAGAAATGGGACTAATGGGTCTCCAAGTGGTGAATATGTCTAACTCTGCTCCAACGTTGAGGGCACTGAAGATGGTGCTAACCCTTCCATGTCTCAAGGCATGAGGAAAACCTCATATGGCCCCTGGATCAACTACCTTACCTTTAGTATTGTTAAGTTGACTGCGGGCATGATGGTCTAGTTACAACATCCCATAAATGATAGAGGGCAAAGTGCATGAGTTTTATGGGTGTTGAGGGTGCCCATGGATACAAATGATGCTCTACAATTGTCTAGAGTCCCATGGCTCACAACGCATCACATGTGGGTGTCGATATGTCCCTCTAGAGGACTTGGACCCCCAGTTAAGTTCCCTGGACCTATAGATGGAACCACCTGCCAAATACACAATATCTAGTGCTACAACTTACACCATTAGGTACATTAATCATTATTCGACTAAGTGAATTGTTACCCCTTACAGCCACCAACTAGCTCATTTTGTCATTTCTCTGCCCCCTGAGCCAGCGATGTGGTTCCTTGCCCATCTGCCATGATCGTATGTTTGAAGGTGGGCCTCCCGAACCTAAAGGTATGCCTTGTCATTTGATAATTGAGTATTGTAGTTTGCTTATCGTGGACACTATTGGGCATGGACTAATGGGGGGATTCTGCAAAAAGAATGGGTTAAGACTTTGTCGTTGTCCCCTAGACCCCTCTTGGATATTAATCTTGCATTCTAGTCCTCTGGGATCTCTTTTACTAACCATTTTCATTTAGGGATGGTATTTCATGGAAAACCCTGATTTTGGTTGCATGGTCCCGCTTCCTTAGCCGCTTATAATACCCTCTTTCCACTCATTATTACCCCATTCAGCATTTCTCCCACCTGGGTCCACGTAAGGTTAGCTTGCCCCTTCCCCCTACCCACACCTTAAGTCAGGCCTACAATGATGCCCGAAGGTTGATGCAGCGAAAAAGAAAGATAAAACCATATTTGGTCAAATTCAACAGGAAAATGTACCATAAAAAGCAAAAGATGGTCGGGACAAACACATTTAGCCCGTGGGCAAAAGCCAATACATGAGCTTTACCCCATCATCATGGCATTGACCCTAGTTCCTACAAGTTCTATGAGCCTCCATCACATATGAACCCATGACTGTCCCAACACCTGGTGGGCAATGAACCACCCAACCTTTGAAAGGGGGTATTAACTATTATATCTTATGCATCATGCTCTTATCCCTTGAGACCCGAGCAGTTAGTCAAAGAAAATCATATAAAGGCAAAAGGCATATAAGGAAGGTTGGAAAAATCAAGGCCGAGGCACCTCATGTACCACGATTATTCCCTCTTATAAATTATAAACCCAAGTGTGGGCTTCCCTCTTATTAGCTACCATTGTACCCCAGCATGTGACCCAGGGCTACCCCTTCTCATCCCTTCATTTACCAATCTGTCACATGCCACCGCCTTTTGAATAATGTACCTTGAGCATATTATCCCCTTTAGAAGTAGAAACCACCTAATAGGATACTTGGTTAGCCCCATCTGGAGTTTAGGCGACATTAGCACATCTCGAAGCCCATTATGGAAGGGCAGGCCATTATGAAGTCTGCACCTATGGTCCATGGTTGGTAAGCTCATTTACTCGATTTCCCTAATGACTTCTTGTACTTGAAGGCTAACAAACGCATTGTATCTTAGGAAGGATTGCAGATGGTCTCTATCTTGGGTTTGGTATCCCTATAGGGTGTGCATTGAGAGCCATGGGCCTCCACAGCAGTAGACAGCATTCCATGGATCCCCACAGTCATTTAGAGATTGCTTATGGTTCACTTATTAGACGAGGGAGATGCACCTAATCCATCATGTGAAAATTTCTTAATCTAACAAATCAAAAACCCCTACTGCAATCACTGGTTTACACTGTCATATTTGTTCTTTACATTAACAAGTTATTTAATTGCATAAACATCGAAGTAAACACTATTGCAACCTTCACAGATATACAAACCATGCTCTGAAATAAACATAAACAATAACACAAGGGACACCGTTATTTTTGGACAATGGTCCACGAAAAAACCCAATTCGGGAAAATTGGTGCAACATATAGAAGGTTTGTATTATTAAGCAAATTCGTGAATACAACTAGAGTGCCAGAAATGGCTCACCCAATAGAGAATATCCTCAGCAGTAATACCTCTATCCGGAGACAGATATTTCAGCAAATCAGCAACCGGATGATCAAACCCCACAGCGACTCTGGTTGTTCCTTATGCTAGACAGCAAAAGCTGCTCCAAGCACTACACTGGAACTGCGGCACTCCTCCAGGAGCTATGTCACCCTCTCCCAGCTCAAAATCTGTTGATCTGCTCCCAGTTTGCCCCATAGAATCTCCCCAACGCTACCTCTGAGGCCCAGCGTCAGCCTCTGAGGCTTTTACGTTACCTGCATCAGCTTTTGTGTCCTCTGTGTCAGCTCTACAGCATCTGCGTCAGCCCTTCTAGGGCCTGCGTCATCTCTTTGGACACTACACTGCCTCTTTGTTATGTATTCTTTGGCCCTAGATGAAAATCCCTTGTCGAACTGCCCCACTGCAACTAATCACTTGCTCGATTTCCTCAGCAAGCCTTGCCCCAGAAAATCGAACTCACTGATCTCCCTTGGTGTGTCTCCAACTAACCCTCAAGCCTCCTCTTATACTTTTCCTGTTGACGATTCAACAGTCGAGATTTAGTCCCTAATAAACGGCTAAGATTAGAATTGGCTTGATCCTCGTCACTTAGAACTTTCTCAACCATTTTATATTAATACACATTAATATTTTTATTTTCCTAAGTTTAAACTTAGTAACTCATTAAAAATATTAATTATTTTAATATCTCTTCATCCGAGTGGAATTTCTCCAAACGATTTCTGGGTCTTGTACATCTCATGTGCCTTAGCCTCTCCACCAATTTTCAAGGCTAGAGCACATCCAATGCTACCCAAAATCAACACATCATGCCCAGTTGGCCCCAGATTTGCACCATACACCTTGCAAATGATCCAGGACTTGCATGATGATGTGGCATCACCTACACCATCATCCTAGCCCTTACAGGCAATCTACAGGCATCTTCGAATTGTTTGGAGACCCATGAGGACATTTGTGTGCCACCACATGTCATTTGGAGCACCACAAGTTATTACAAGGGGCCAACCCCTTGTCCACTACTTTTGAGGGTCCTACTCTTCATTACGACACCCATGGACCTCATTACGCCTCTTAGAGGGCCTATGACATGCATGGATTATTATTTGACCTCTTGAGAGGCTTATTCTTTCATTTATGAGCTAGTTTGTTGGGCTTGTCACCAAAAGTTGAATTATTAAAACAATATTTTATTTTTTGGGCTTATGTAGGCCAAGGAGGCTGATTCGAACTCCTCATTTGTGTATAAATACAAGCGAGATGATTTCATTTTCTCATCATCATTTTGGATTGGATCTCTTCTCTCTCTCGAGGATTTCGCACTTTTTCTAGGAGGATGAATTGGAGCTTTATGGATGAATTTTGATGTGTGCATTTGGTTTATCTTATCTTGGAGCTTCTCTATTGTCAAATTGTGGATGGTTGGATATGTTTTATTACATGTAAATACATGCTTTTAATGGTATTCTTGTTTTACTTTGACATATACATTGGATTGGGATTTTTGCTATTTTTAGGGCTAATTGTTGCCTGCATTCACTGCTTAAATTGTGGAACGTTGTCTCTATATAGCAACTCTCAATGTATGGACCATGTAATTTGAATGAAATCTCCTAGGGATAATTCTAACAACAAATTCATCTTGATAAGCCATCACCTTTTGCACATCGAAGTATAAACGCTGCAAGATTGCTTCTCTTTGACCTAAAAGGTTAGAGAACTAGTCTTGAGGCCTCCTTAACTTAGAACCAAAGGTCCTCATTCATATTTATAATAGACTCAATTCTCCCAAGACTAAGGCGCTAACCTACCAAGAGGTGGTCACCTAAAATCAACTCTTTTTCACCTTTTCCTAGGTCTAGCCAAGTTGGGTCACCTAGGGCATCATTTTCCCGACAAAGTAGCCCTCCAAAAAGTTCAATCTCCTAGCCTCTCCTGCGCTGGTGTCTCCTCAAGGCCTCCTCCAATTTTGAAGGCATTCTGACAGTGGAGTTGTGAGAAAAGCCAAGCCCTACCTCTGAGATCAAACTTTTCCCTAGTATCCCCAAGGCTGGTGCCTCGTAGGATTAATTCAACACCTTCAAGTGAAAATTCCTTCTTTGATCCTTTCCGCCTCCTTGTCTGGGTTAGGAACATCATTGGTTGCTAAACTCTTACCACCTGACCTATAGTGTGTCCACTTGGTCCCGTGTGGTCCTGTTCCTTTGAAAAGACAATTCTTCAAGAACCATTTGGGATACCAACTTCAACAAGGATTTTTGGGATCGGGAAACTCCTTCACAAGTCATATCCCATAAACCTAACCCTCAAATCCTCCCTTCATTTCCCTAGAAGATATTGTACCTTGCTTAGAAAGCAAGCAAGCTCCATCCTTCAAGCTCTTCTAAGAAAGGGATTATTTGGGTCAGTCATATCCATTCATTGATTCATCCTTCATCGGTGACTCCATAACATACCGGGTCTCCTCCCATCAGTGAAATTCTGTAGATAGAAGGGAGCCTTAGCTAAGGTGACAGTGGGGTAAGTCTCCATTTGTTTCCCTTGGCCTGGCATTTTCCCTTTCTGAATCCCCTTTAGGTCCCCGGTTGTTTGAGTGGTAACATGAACCAAGCTTCAAAGAAATGGGCAAATCAACACTTCACATAAGGCTTCTCTTCCAAAATTGGGGGCTTCACTTAATGTTGTTACCTCCCTAGAGAGGAGTAGCTAATAGACGATCCTATTAAGTGTTCTCAACCTCCGAGGGGAGATGACATGTCCTTGACCCACCCTTCAATTGATAGGTGCCATGTGAATAATGACAGAGGGGAAAAGATTTTATGGCCAAGTGCCATAGTCAAAGGGATTGATTGTGATGGAGTATGTAACAAACATAAATAGTAATTAATTATTGAAGAGACATGTCCCAAAGGGCATGACTACTTGTGAAAGGCCACCTTACCTGGCATATAAGCAAGGGCGTTATTGTAACATTCAATCATCCTATTATTCTATATATATATATATGATTTACGGTACATTTGTGTATTTTATATTTGAAGTACAAGCAGAATATAGTTTGTTTGCTACAGTGGTATCAGACATGTTCGACCCTCTGGTCGTTCAACCACTACACCGTAGCCACATTAAGACTACCATTATATGCTCCAATTCCTTAAATCATGGACACATGCTTTAAAGAACTAAGTGAGCTTATAGAATCGCTATAGGAAACTAGAAAAGCAATTATAAAATCATCGGAGAATACTGAAACACTGGATTCAATACTTAGAATAGAAGCTAACATTAGTGTCAAAGAGGATGAGTTTGAGCCTGTTAGAAAATCAAAAAGGCAGAAAGATTTTCTTATATAGATAATCACTTGTGATTCTTTTATCTTTATGTTCTTCTTTTATCTTTTAGTTCATCAAGCAATTACCAAAACAATAGCACAAGGACAACAAATGTAGGCGGACAGTCTGGGCAAAACCCCTATCTAGGGGAAACCAATGTTACATTAATCGTTATCGAGATAATATCAGCGCGAGGAAAAAATCGGAAAAAATCGTAATTATCAGGAAATAATCAGAAATAATCGGGAAAAAATCGTTTGGTACAAAAATATTCATTTTTTTTTCATTTTTTTTCAATTGTTTTAATATCTAAACCATCTACAACATAAAATAAATACATTGACACATAAATATGATAAAAGAACTAATATATAAGATGTTTAATATCATTTCTAGTGCTAAAATCACACATAGCATTGAATCATGTCCTGAATAGTAAGTCCTGACTCCCGAGTCCCAACTCAGCCTCAAAATATCAACAAAAAATATACTAATGTATCTCATCATGTCATAATGTCATATACAATAAAATGAACAAAATAACTAAAGCCTAATCCTATTGATTTCCTCTGCCCCTCTTGCGAGAAAATGCCACAGCTTTCCCTTTCCCTCTAGATGTAGATGCTGGTGTTGGTGCTGGTAGAGTTGGCAGTGGAGTCTGCTATGCTCTAGAAGCTGAAGAACTAGAAGTGGGAGCTATAGGAGGTAGACCACGTCCTCTACTGGTGGCAAGGGTAGCTCGAGCAGGTGGTGTCACCTGGAAACATTACAATCTCCCAATCTTGAATCCTGAAAAACTGATAAGTCTGCTGGATTTTGAATGAAATCTAAAATTCTACTTTCTCCATATGAAATCCAATGAGGCCGTAACCACTCTCAAACATCCTGAGTCATTTCATGGTAATGTTAAAAATTTAAGTAAAAAGATAAAAATGAAGATTAAGGAGAATGTCACTTTTACTTTAAGAATTGAGCATTACCATGAATAGCATATCAATACTAGGGCATAGACTTGATCATTAAGCTGGCCCACTCAAAAATTATTTGTTTCTTTAAAAAAAAAATTGCATTTCAAACATTTAGCATCCCTTATAAAACCTCTCTGCCCCAACTGCCAGCGATAATTTCCAATTTTATCACGATTTTTTGCAAAAACTCACAATAATTTCCAAAAGATGAAGCAAAAAAAAATATCGGCGATAAATTCGAATAAAACTCGCGATATTTTCATTCTGCTGAAAAACTCACGATAAAACGAAAAAATCGTGAAAATATCGCGATTTTCACAACACTGGGGGAAACCCCAGTCAACGATTCTTCCTTCAATAGTTTCTTGAGATAATCCAAGACTTTTGACCTAGACAAAGACTTCCTCCACACCAAGTCAGCCCTCAATCCTTCTTGCAGATGATAACCCTTCAAAAGTAACTTCGACCTAGTAACATCAACTTGCAGTAGCAATGTCGACCCAGCAACTGGTAGCAGCAGCAGCTTCGACTAGACAAAGAAAAATTTCAATCTACCTAGATCTTCCTCCTGAGTGAGAGATAGATGGTCCAAAATTTCGATCTTGATGTCTTATTTCTTCTTTCCAAACTTCGCACCCTTTTCCAGCCTTCTTCCAACTCTTTTCCAACTTCGCACTTCCCAGCTTCAAGCTTTAAGATTTCGAACTATGAGAGAGAGAGTGAACTGCTCAATGAATTCAAACTTCCTTGTATGTATAGCCTTCTAATAGGGTCGAATTCTCCTTCTTAAGGCCGACTTGATCTCCTTGAAGCTGACTTGGTTCGGAGAGGACAAATAGCATATTTTATTCAATATTAATTGTTTTTAAATGATTCAAAAGCCCAAGAAGGGTCTCTTTTAATGGACAATGACTCTAATGACTCAGAATAAATCTTGAGTCCTCAATGGGGACTTTGTCCTAAAACATGATGACCCAGGCATGAAACCCATGCTTTAATAAGTCATAATAATAACAATACTAATATTTTCTTCCTGCTTTTGATAGATACATTTTATTGTGACTCAAATACATTTATGAAGACCGAACCTAGTTACATATTTCAACACTCCCTCTTAACTAGGGAGGTATTCATAAGTACAAGCACAAGGAAGATCTCAGAACACATGAACCATGAATAATTTAGGCATCGCAATGCCATGGACTAGATTCTTGACCAGGGCAATCTATCCAAGGTCCTCCAACAGTTTAGGCACTCACAATGCCATGGACTAGATTCCTAACCAGGGAAATCTATCCAGGTGGGAATAAGATGGACTAAAACTTTCAGCCTCTCTAGGTATCATCAAGCTTACTTGCTAACCATCAACCCAGGGATATAGGTGTGCATTCGAGGTCAAAGCTCTATGACCAATGCCACCCTCCCTATTTTGGGAACTAGACATCAACACAAAGTGCCAGCGAAATGTCCTCTTTGGCAGTGTGTCTCACGCACAAAGCCTTAACTTTCCTGATTATTACAATCGATAACAAATCCTTCCCGATCAACAAATCAGTGACAAATATCTCTCGCGTAACATGCATGCTATCAAACCTCAAAGAGATTTACCTATACAAACACAACCGCAATCAGTAACAAACTTTCAAATGTACATAAGTAAACACAAACCTCCAGGGTCCTCCAGACAACTAGATGTTGCTTCTCAATTTAACACAGTAGCACTTTCAAATGAATCTTGACAAAAAATTCCTTAATTAAACATCTTCCTTTCCTACATTTCATGCAGCAACAAATTCTACAAATAGTTTCGTCTTTTCTCATTTCAATAGCCCCTCAAAATACAATCTCCTATTTTCTTACTTCAAAATGCCCAACATGACTATTATATGCCACCCCTCTCAACTTAGGAAGATTTATTTTATCCAAGCTCCCTCTCAACTTAGGAAGATTTATTTTATCCAAGCTCCCTCTCAACTTAGGAAGATTTATTTTATCCAAGCTCCCTCACAACTTGGGGAGATTTCCTTTATCCAAGCTCTCTCTCAACTTAGGGAGCTCCACTTCTTTTCTAAGACATTGGAGAATCCTTCATGGCTTCCATCCTTATCAGAGTTATCATGATCATCATCATTCACATAATTTTCTTCATCATGCTTTTACTTTACGAGCATCTTCACCATCTTGAAGATTATGTACCTGCACAACTTAGATAGCAAGTACAACCAAATCTATAGAAGCATGAAGTTAACCATATCATAATCATATAATAGTGGAAGCATTCAACTTTAGACATTAAATACCCAAACTTAGTTACAAACAAAAGACACAGATTTTTCAACTTCTTGCTAGGGTTTTTGTCATAAACCCTAGACTATATCATCAAGACTTTGAACATTTCATACATAACAACCTTCATTACATCTAGGGTTTCAATGTTTCTTCCAGAGGTATGATATGTTGATTTTGGTTAGCATCGGATGTGCTCTGAATCAAAAATTTTGTGGAGGGGCTAGAATACATGAGATCTCCACGACCCAGAAATCATTTGGAGAAATTCCACCCGGATGAGGAGTTATTAAAATTATTAATATTTTTAATGGATTGTTGTTGAAGATTAATAAAACCCTCATCTGCTGCAACGGTTTTCCCACATTGGGTTTTCCGGGGGACAATTATCCAAAAACAACTGTGTTGATGTGATTGGTTCATGTGCCTATATATCACTGTTATTTCCTCTATGTAATTATGTGATAACTACAGTAGAATTTAATTTAATATTTACTGAAGGGATTTCGTAAATAACTTATTCTGAGAAATAAGTAGGTGAAATAAATCAGTTGTTGCAGTAGAATTTCGTATTTGGAAATTTTCACATGGTGTCGGAGCAAAGATCGGGCAACAGGAGAGAAGACTCTGCAATGAGTCAGGAGCATGACATTGAGTCATCAACTCAGAGGGACTCACGCAGATCTCCAGAGAAAGAAGAAAGCACGAAGAACATGGATCATGATTATTCTATTTTAGCTTCCATACTGGAAGAAGAAGTCGCTTACCTAGCAAGTTCTGCCTCCTCTGAGGTTTGGTATATAGGTGGTGGAGCTTCCTGGCATATGACAGGAATGCGAGAATGTTTTTCGAATTATCTGGAAGAAATGATGAATTTTCAAATCACCATGGGAAATAAGGCAAAATGTACCCCCATAGGAAGAGGTATTGTAGTCTTTCAAACAGAAGCAGGAGATCAGCTTCGACCAATCAATGTACTGCATGTGCCAGGATTGGGGATGAACTTACTCTCTGTATCTCAACCTCAAAACAATGGCTATGACGTTTTCTTCATTAAGGAGAAAGTATATGTCAAACACCCGAGTTGAAATCAGAAGTAGCAGGTTGTATAGATTACAGCTAGAATCTCCAATGGCACTAATAGGCAGCGGTGGGGATAAAGATTTGAATGAACTATTGCATAGGAGGATGGCACACTTACACCATGGGGCTCTGAGAATTCTCAGGAAAACATTATCAAGAGTTTCGGAATTAAGTATTGAACAAGATGATGCATGCAGAGGGTAAGCTCTAGGCAAGTATGCCAAAGCAGCTTTTGCCATAATTAACAATAGGGCTCAAAGTGTTCTAGGATTGATACACTCAGATATCTTTGGACCGATGTCCACAAAAGCTCTTGGTGGTGTCGAATACTTTGTCGCCTTCATCGATGACTGAAGCGAACAAAGTTCCTTCTATAGATTAATTACTCCAAAAGACTTGGAATGTTAAGATATACATGAGGATACAAATATTATATATTAAATATGAATAAGAATGAATGAATGATTTTCAAATGAGAACGAGAGGCTTGCTTATATACCAAGCAAGTGTCTCTTCATGAAGAGTCATGTCTCATTTAGACATGCCTCTTCAACCTAATTACTACTTAACTAATTATTATTTATGATTATTTATCATTTACATTATATTTATATTATTTATATATTTTATTCGTTACATTGTCTCCTTCCTCAAAAAGCTTTGTCCTCAAAGCTTGTTGATGAAAAAAGGCTTGATCTCTTTTCCGGCTTCGAAAGTCTTTCTATCTCGGAATAGTCATCCTCGTCGATACAAGTTGATATGATCTTCTCAGTGACAAACAAAATTGTCGCACCGATAAGGGATCAGAGCATCTCAGATTAACTTCTGTATAGTACTCTGATCACTGGAATTTTGTAACGATTTGTCAGCATAACACTGGATTGGGATTACATCACTATTATCCGGAACAACAGTTTGTTGTTTCAGTTCTGACTGGTTCAAATATGTAGCATCGTTGATTCGTCTGTTCTCATGATTCAAATGCCGATATGGAACTTTTTTGGTTTGATTTCTCTTTACTAGGCATGCGGCAATTTTTATATTTTCTTCTGGCGAAGATGTTGTTGAGTTGGTTATGAAACATTCACTAGAAATGTTCATTGTTTGAACTGCAACATCCACGTGCGTCTTTTCTTCAACTTGCTTGTCTTCTTCCTGAGTTGTCGCATTCACTGAATCGGTATTTGTTGTTTTGTCATCAACTTGAATTCCTACATTTGATGCTTCCTTCTTGATAAGTTGTTGTACCTGGTTTTCTAATGACTTCTTATCCTTCTTAATTTTCTTAATTTGCGTCAGCAATTTTTCACTATGGTTTTTAAGTCGAGAAACTTCTTCATTTTTGTCAATAGTGATTTTGTCAATTTCATTTTGCATATTTTGTAATATTTTTTTACCTTCCTGCGAAATTACTTTTGAAATATCCGATATATCTTTTGGCATTACTGAATTAGGTTTCAGTGTAACATCTTGGAGCGTTTTTTTCTTCTTCTTGTAAGAAAATGTTAAAAACTTTTTCTTAGTATTTAGAATAAAGGAACCTAAATTTTTCATCCATGGTGATCCCAAAACAATGTCACTATCATTAAAAGATAAGGTGTGCACGGTGAATTGTGAGGTAAAAGTATAATCTCCAATATTTAGGTGTAGATTGTTTATATCGTATTGTTTGCCAAAAATATTTGTTTCAACTATATTTGATTCAAGAATCACCAATTGATTAGCACATTTAGGACTAACATAATTACTTCTTTCAGTAGGACTGATAGAGATTATGACGTCTCTTCCTACGAGTGATCCTTTGATGTTAAATACTTTGCAAACACATCTACTATGGGTTTCAGGAAACCTTTCATTACTAGTCTCCATTTTTTCCTTGATGTTTTTACGTAAACAATAAGACAAATGGAGCTATTTTTATTATAAAATATCACTTATTTCTTCTTCTTCTTTTTTGTTCACTCTTTTAAAAAAAAAATTATATAATAATAATTTTTTTATATAATAAAATTATATTTTTATAATTTTATTATATATATTATAAAATATATTATATCAAATTTATTACTTTTTTAACCCACTTTTCCTTTTATATGTAACTATATAAGGCTTATATAGTATCCTTTTTTATAATTATAATAATATTTTTCCTCAGAAAATTTGGATGAGACGTGACTCTTGATACGGTCACAATCTTTAGATTTGAATGATTAAAATTATTTAGATCACACATTTTTTCTCCAATGTTATCAAAATATCTTTTACTTCTAAAATAGCATGGGTTGTTTTTAAAACCTCCTGTAAAAAGTAATATTTACCTTTCACGTAGGAGCTTCCGTATCCTTGTTTTGGGCTATTACCATGGGTTGTTTTTAAAACCTCCGTTAAAATGTTCTCCACATAAAAAGTAAAACGTGTTCCTTTTTTTTTTTTCTTTTAACTTTTTAAAATACCAATGGGCAATTACCATGGGTTGTTTTTAAAACCATGGGATTCTCCACGTAAAAAGTTTTAAATATACTTGGTATGAGATTTTGTATCCATTTTGATTTTCTTTTACTTTTTTTTCTTCTTCTTTTTTTAATTTATTTATTTGTATATTTTTTTTGGTTATTTTTTTTTTATGGCCAAAGGCCTAGAAAAACGGAGAAAATGAGAAACTCCCAAATATTGAGCAAAATACTTCAATTATACGGCAACAAGGTTGACGAATTTCAATAGTCAAAGACTTGGATAGGATAACGAGCTCTGTGCGCCGGTTAAGCAACCTAGAGGACCGAACTGCTCTGATACCAAATGAAGCAAACCAAGTTCCTTCTATAGATTAATTACTCCAAAAGACTTGGAATGTCAAGATATCCATGAGGATACAAATATTATATATTAAATATGAATAAGAATGAATGAATGATTTTCAAATGAGAACGAGAGGCTTGCTTATATACCAAGCAAGTGTCTCTTCATGAAGAGTCATGTCTCATTTAGACATGCCCCTTCAACCTAATTACTACTTAACTAATTATTATTTATGATTATTATCATTTACATTATATTTATATTATTTATATATTTTATTCGTTACAATGACCATTCCAAGAAGACTTGGATCTACTTTCTGAAAACCAAAGATGAGGTTTTTGGTCAATTCAAAGAGTTCAAGGCTCTAGTAGAGAATCTAACAGAAAAGAAAATAAAAGTGTTGCGCTCAGACAATGGTTGAGAGTACATTGACAAGGACTTCACCGATGTTTGTGATAGGGAAGGCATCAGAAGAGTATGGACAACTCCCAACAATCTGGAGCAAAATGGAGTAGCAAAAAGGAAAAACAGGACTATTGTGGAAGCAGTTAGGGCGATGTTGTAAGATCAAGTTATGCCCAAATTCCTGTGGGCAAAAGCATGCAGCACAACAGTTTATGTCCAGAATAGGACTCCACACAAGGCATTGAGCAAGATCACTTCGGAAAGTGTCTTCACCGAGAAGACAACTGCAGTCAGTCATTTCAGGATATTTGGAAGTTTGGTGTATTGTCGTATACCTGAAGAAAAGAGAGAAATTAGATTAAACTACTGAGAAAGGATATCTTGTGGGATATAGCGAGAATGCTAAGGCATATAGAGTCTATCTTCCAGGGAGTAGGAAGGTAGTAGTTCGGCGGGATGTAAAGTTAGTGGAGGACAGAGCTTTCAAGAAATATCGAGAAATGCCTTTCAAGGAGCAGTGAAAAGAGGATCCATTGGTACAACCACTTCGACCAGCAGAAAATAGTACCAGCAACTTCAAAACAAGAGCGATCTCAGGAAGAGGAGGAGCTAATAGATGTACCCACTACCAATGGAAGAACGAGCCAGGAACTCCGATTGATTCTAAGGGATGCAGAAGACTTCATTGGTGCACCCAAGAATGATAAAAGGAAGTGAAGACAGCCAGACAGATACCAGGCCTTAGTAGCTCAGGTTGGGGAACCCTCTAGTTTTCAGGAGGCCATTCAGCGTCAAGTATGGGGAAGATGCTATTGTGGGAGAATACATTTCTATAATGGTCAATGACGTCTAGGAAGTGGTACCTAGGCCTCAAGACAGGTCAATGGTAGGTTCGAGATGGATCTACAAAGTCAGATATGCTGCAGACAGTAGTCTGGAGAAATGCAAAGCCAGGTTTGTGGCTAAGGGGTATGCTCAGAAGGAAGGGATAGACTATGAAGAAGCCTTCACCCCAGTAGCCAAGTATACTTCTATTAGAACCATGATATCCCTTGTAGCACAAATGGGGTGGGACATTCACCAGATGGATGTCAAGACAACATTCTTGAACAGGGTGATAGAAGAAGAAGTATACATTGAACAACCAGAGGGTTTTGAAACACATGACAAGGAATCTCATGTATGCAAGTTGAAGAAAGCCTTGTATGAGCTTAAACAAGCACGTAGAGCATGGTACAGTCGAATTGATGGCTACTTGTCGAAGATGGGGTTCTTCAAGAGTGACACATATCCTAATCTCTACTATCTTGTCGTAGAGAATGAGACTCTAATCTTGGTGTTATATGTGAATGATCTTTTCCTAACAGGATCATCCAGGCTCATCAAAGACTGCAAGAAGAACTTAGCCACAAAATTCGACATGAAAGATTTGGGACAGATGCATTATTTCCTAGGGTTGGAAGTTTGGCAGCAGAAGGGTGAGATCTTCCTTGGACAAGGGAGATATGCTACAAAGATCTTGAAAAGATTCAGAATGCAAGACTGTAGACATATGGCTACTCCAATGCTGACCAACTGGAAGAAGATTTATGCATCAGAAGATAAAGACGTTGATCCCACCTTGTACAAGAAGCTTATAGGGTCCCTAATGTATCTGGTCAATACCAAGCCAAACATTTGTTACGCTGTCAACACCCTTAGTCAGTTAATGGTGGAACCCAAGAGGGCGCACTGGGCAACAGCCAAACATGTTCTCAGGCATATACAAGGAACAGTGAACATGGACTATTGTACACCCAAGGCAACGACATCAAGATGAGTGGGTTCACTGACGCAGATTAGGCTAGAAGTTCAGTAGATCAGAAAAGTACAACTGGGTATTGTTTCAACATTGCATCAAGAATGACCTCCTGCTGTAGCAGAAAACAGAAATCCATGGCTCTGAGCTCAGCTAAAGCAGAATATATGGCAGCTAGCACATCCTCGTGCGAAGCCATATGGCCTAGGAAATTGCTTGTGAATTTATTTAGGAGAAGGATGGAAGGGACCATGTTAAATTTGGACAACTAGGTCCAAACTCCATGTTCTGATGCTCAGATTAAGAGGCTAATATTTTTGTTGGATTCCTCTTTCTGAGAGGTGTAAAATCCATATAAAAATAGTCTTAATCCGATGAGCAGAACTTATATTTTGAATTTATTATTCTTAATAAATTATATGTGCAAGGTCGGCCAGTTTTGTAATGTAGGCTCACATGCCCAACAGATGTGTCACACACCCTCATTGATGGATATAAATACAGGAAAAGTTGGAGAGAATTTCATCACAACACAACTCACATCTTCTTCTCTCATCCTAAAGAGTACGAGCTACCTGGAGGACGAATTTCAGCCACACGTGGGAAGGACGAAGAGGACAGACCGTACGGCTGAGCTGTAGTACGATTTTCTGCTGCTAGGGTTTTGCAGAGAGTTTGACCAGCGTTGACTTTGGTCAACGCTTGGTCCAATCAAGCTGGAAACTTGTGGAAGGTTCGATTTTTGAAGGCCGTACTACCTGGCACAAAAATCGAGGTCAAAGGGTTGACCGTTTTGCTGCTGCGTTGACTTTTAGCTTGCTGCCCCTGCGTTGACTTTTCAGGACAGCGTTGACTTTTGTAGAATTTACTTGGGTTGACTCAT
>APFE030611063.1:172225-191728 GCA_000404065.3 Pinus taeda | reverse complement strand
CACATTTTTCCTGTTTCTGATTTGTCTTCTGTAAGATCTGCTTATATGTTCTATCTGCATTTTGCTTAACTACTTGTATGATTGCTGTGAGAAAAGTGAAATTGCTCTTAGCATAGAACATCTACAAAAATTTACAGACCAGGATTTTGTGTGATAATCAGAGTTGCATCAAGCTCTCTGAGAATCTAGTATTTCATGATTGGTCGAAACACATTAATATCAAGTGTCACTTTGTCAAAGACTGTGTCCAACGAGGGGCAGTACAGTTGAGGTACACTCCAACAACAGAACAGGCGGCAGACATCCTCACCAAGGCTCTAGGAAGAACAAAGTTTGTTTATTTCAGGGAGAAGATGGGGATGGTGAAGAATCCATTTCAGTAGCAGAGACAGATAGCATAAGGAGTTGCACTGCAACAGTTAGCAATGGTAGTGCTATGGGCAGCACGCTGTAGCATATTCAAAGATAGTTGCAATATAGATGTAGCAATGACAGTTCCAATGTCATGAGCAGCAGTACAGGTTACAGCAGCACAATAGATGAGGCGCAGAGGATTGATGCCATGGATCAGTGTTATGCTTCTATTGGGAAGCACTGCTAGAGCACATTCCTCATCAAGAGGGAGTGTTGGGTAGCATCGGATGTGCTCTAGCTCCAAAATTTTGTGGAGGGGCTAGAATACATGACATCTCCAAGACCCGGAAATCGTTTGGAGAAATTCCACCAGGACGAAGAGTTTTCTTTCTCGTGAGAGGCAGAGTATGCATTTGAAACCTTTTCTTCTTCATTGTTGGATACTAATGAGATTCTCATTTCTTCTTGGGTGCAAGAATTCCATAATTACTCGAAGGTAGGAGCTTCTTTCCAGTTGTTGAGACCTGAAGCAAAAGAACTCCAAGTAGGTGTCAATAACAATAATGCAGTGATTACTAGTTCCTTTTCCAATACAAATTCATCTATGGCTTGAAGTTCATCTCTAATTCTGGATATCTTTAAAAATAAGGAAGTCGCAGTATCATACTTTGCCATTTTTGTAGTCCTTGATTCATTGTTCAAGCTTGCTACTTGACCAATGTTCTTAATAGTGAACAATTTTGATAAGGCTTCATACATTTCTTGAGCATGGTCTATATTGCAAATGTATGGGACAAGATTGTCCTTTATGCTTTCTACCATCGGTGTCATAGCCAATATTTTTGACTCTCTAAACTTCACTTTGTCTGCATCACTGGATTCTTCGGTAAGTTTCTTCACCTTTCCTTTGACTAAATCCAAGACCACCTTCTTTTCAAGAATGAGGTCAATTCTCTTCTTCCATTCCCTGAAATATGATGATCCTTCCAATTTGTTCTCACTCTTTATTGTGTTAGACATTGTCCTTGAAGATAGTGAGCTTCTTTCCTTATAAGAGCTTCTTATATGATCCCTTGATCAATCTTTAGACTCCTTCCAGTGGATTCTCAAAACTGCCTTTTTCCTTTTCCACCTTACCTTTGGTACCATGTTAGAAAATCAGAAAGGCAGAAAGATTTTCTTATATAGATAATTACTTGTGATTCTTTTATCTTTTAGTTCATCAAGCAATTACCAAAAATATTGCACAAGGACAACAGATGTAGGTGGGCAGCCAGGGCAAAACCCCTATCTAGGGGAAAACCCAGTCAACAATTCTTCCTTCAATAGTTTCTCAAGATAATCCAAGACTCTTGACCTACACAAAGACTTCCTCACACCAAGTCAGCGCTCAATCCTTCTTGCATATGATAACCCTTCAAAAGTAACTTTGACCTATCAGCGTCAACTTGCAGTAGCATCTTCGACCTAGCAACTGGCAACAGCAGCAGCTTTGACTAGACAAAGAAAAGCATCGATCTCCCTAGATACTCCTCCTGAGTGAGAGATAGATGGTCCAAAATTTTGTTCTTAATGTCTTCTTTCTTCTCTCCAAACTTCACACTCTTTTCCAGCCTTCTTCCAGCTCTTTTCCAACTTCGCACTTCCCAACTTCCAGTTTCAGGATCTCGAACTATGAGAGAGAGAGTGAATTGCTCCAAATGAATTTGAACTACCTTGTGTTGATTTCTGGTAGCATCGGATGTGCTCTAAGTCTCAAATTTTGCAGGGAGGCTTGGGCACATGTATTCCAAAGAACCTTGAAAGCGTTTTGGGAAATTCCAACCAAAAACAGTTTTATTAAAATAATTAATTATTTTTAATGGGACCCAAAGTCTAAACTAAGGAAAATAAAATATTGATGGGTATTAATCTAACTATGGGTGTAACTTTTAGAAGAAGACGAGGATCAAGCATAAATGATCTTAGCCATTGATTAGCTTCTAATCTGGACCGTTGAATGTCAATGAGGAGAGTATTTAAGGATTCTTGAAGGTCATTTGGAAAGACACACGGAAAGTTCAGAAGTTCGATTTTCTGAAGCAACGCAATTGCCGAGAGAATTTTGATAGTGAGCTTTTGCAGAGAGGGACAGAGGAAGGCTTGGTTGGAGGATCTTTTGTTGAACAAGTTGTCATTGATGTCAAAGCGAGAGTAGTTGCAGGATGATTGCATATGTGTGCAGCGGGTCATTGAGGTCAAAGCAAGAGCAGGTGCATGTATCAGGGAATTGAGAGGTTGCAGAAATGAAACCCTAGCCCTAGGGTTTGAGTTCCTTAGACAATGAAGAGACTTGTCTTTCGTTGGCATTTTTGGAGAAACAAATCAATGTTCTTGCCTCGAAGACCCTCACCATCAAATTCTTCTCGTCAAGTTGTTTCCAGTGGTATGCTAAGCATTTCGTGGGCCCTCACGGTTTGTGAGATATGGCTAATCAAAGTCAAAGCCCCATTTTAGGATCTAAAACCCCAAGGGCAGCTAAGATGGCAATAATGATGATATGGCAAAATTGGATGATTGTTGAAAATTTTCTCTCAAGAATAAATGTGGAGCATTTTAAGAAGCAGCATATATCATAAGTTAAAATTTCTATGAAGGTTGGCCCAAAGTCATGGGATCAAATTAAAATCCCAAAAAGAATTATTTATATGGAGGATATCTTAATGGGTTAAATTTAATTATATGGTCCAAATTCAAAAGTAACATTTGGGACACATATTAATTAATATAATCCTTACCATACCCTAAGTCGACCTTAGGCTAAATAAAAAATTCAAAAGCAATTTAACTTGTCCCTCTAGAAGCTCATCAAAATCTATATAAGCTAAGATCTGAATGGACAAGGGCATCGAATTTCTTCTGGCTTATGAAATAAAAGCTGAAGCAGCGAAAGTTCTGTGGAAAGTTCGATTTGTTGTTATCGATATGTCTCATTCCTGAAGGGAAATCTCAGACCTGCGGCTGCGATTAATCATTTTTGGGTTTGGTTGTTTCTGGCAAAGGCATGAGGGGAAAATATGATAATATCTCTGCGGCCTGGGCACATCAACTTCCTAGAAGTCGAAGTCTGAGAATTTGTTGAAGAAGAGTTTCGATTATTATTTTTTAAATCGATGATTCACTCCATGTGCTCTGCGGCCAAAGGAAATGTGAATGAGTGAAGTTTTCTCTATGGCCAAGTTAGCACGAGTGTCATATTTTCTTTAAACATTTGCGGCAGGAAGGTTGCTCATGTTTTTCATAACTTTTGGGGTTCATGGCATTCCAAGCAGCTCTGATATTTTAAGTATTTTTAGAATTTTGAAGCAAAGACAATACATTTGCGAACTATGGAGATAGACACTGAATTTGGGAATAAGTGCAGTTCTTTAATGAAAAATTGAATGTCTTTCTGTGGATTGGAGAAAGTCGATTTCTCTGCAATAAATTCCGAGCCGGTGGAACATTGAACGAAGAGCAGATATCTTGAAGGATTCTGGCGTCGATTTTTGTTTTTCTGTGGCTCATGCTTTGGGTTTCGTTTGGAACTTTCTCTGCAGGATTCTCTCATCTTTAGTCATGTTCTTAAAGTTCCAGTGCAGCATATGATTAATACACTTGAAGGATCTGTTTCAACATTCCTTCGGAACCATTATAGAACAACAAAAATGGTCCTGAAGTTCGGTCCCTCTTAAACATGACATATCACCTGCAACTTCATTACCTCTGTTTGATGTAATCTGAGATGCGAGCTTCTGAGTCACATGAAATACAATTTTCTATAGTTCAAACTCTGTAACGATTGTTGAATATGCAAAATGAAGTTTTGGCATATGTTGCTCTATAGGTATCAGTCTTTTAATAAAAACAATTGAGCATCATCCCAAAGTATTGAGCCCTTGCAAACTGGAACACAAATTTTAGAGTTCCCTTATTGAATGCTTGTGTTTCCTCATCCAGCATTATAAAACCGACAAGGCCCTAGTTCAAATTGATTATGGCATGAAATACTTGCTCAGATCTGTGAAAGTTAATGGTGTTCAATGTTCAGAATTGCATCTCTCTGTGAGTATCTGAATCTATCACTTGATTGTAGACCTGTGGAGTTTGTAGCTTCCTGAAATGAATTCGCTCAATTCTAAAATGGATTTCATTTTTATCACTGCCTCTCTGAACAGCTTAGACATGATTACATTCAGGGTTTTTCAATACAGTGACACATCATTTGCAGGAATTGATGTTTCTGGGTAAAGAGACAAAAGACAGAAGGATATCAGTAGTCCTATCATCTTGCATCAAGTTATCTTCAAGCTTCATATAAAAGAAAAACCATGGTAGTGACACCCCAACAACAATACGACAGAAAGCTTCTCATTAAGGAACATCCTTGTCGGTGACCCTTGAAATAAATATGACAGTATTGGGAAGGTCTTGATGTTTTGATTGATGTATGGAAATCTATCTAGCTAACTTTGCGACACTGAGACAAGAACATTATGACAGTGAAAGACAAAGGCATATTGACAGTGTCAGCAAAAACCTTCTAACAGTGAACATAATAGTGACCCTTGACATAGCAGTAATTTGATGATTGACATTGAGATTGAATCACTGAGAGTTGTAGTGGAACAGAAGGTGCAGAAGAAGAGACATCAGAGATAGAGGCAGTCAAAATAGCAACAGAGGCACTGATAGTGATAGCAGCAGTATATGTGCAGCAGCAACATCAGTGAGCAATGGTGACAGCAACAGTATGTGCGCAGCAGCAGCATCAGTGGCCAGCAGTGAGCAGCAGAGGTGACAATGGCTATAGCAGTGAGCAGCGATTGTACTTGGGCCATTATCCCTGGTACTGGAGCCCAACCTTTAGGGAGCATTTTGCTTCCTTCCAGATTGCTGGAAAACTCTTGGGATTATTTCACTTCCTTCCAGGTTCTCATGGAAAGTATTGTATGTACATTGTACATTACATAATACAACTCTTGTTAAAGCTAAATCGCTTGTGTACTGCTCTTCATGTGATATGTTTTATGGTGATGCTCTGAATTGTCTTTAAAAATTAACCAACTGTTAAAATTAATAGGAAACACTGATTCACCCCCCTCTCAGTATTTCCAACATCTTCTCCAGAGCCAAGAATACTCAGTAGAGAGGCAGAGAGACACACAGAGTAGGCAACGCAGAGGGCAGAAAGGGTGACGCAGAGCCAGGAAAGGCTCACGTAGGCCCCACGCAGAGCAGTGCAGCAGCCTCCAGCGCGGAGATCTGAATTAGCTGAGGGAGCTGACATTTCTGAACCAGGAGGGCTAGAAAAGGCTTCTGAAGGCAGATCGATTCTCAGTTGAGCTGACGCAATGACTTAGTGGCCCACGCAAGGGAAGCACAGAAGTAGCCAGGAACTCGCACCTCAATTGCCTGATCAGCCAGGACTTGCAGTGTAGAGTGAGGTAATCTCACCAGTTTCTTTTGCTAAGTGATTTTCTCTGTAACTGGATTGCCAAGAGGGCATCCAGTAGTTGTATTCAGAAATACTTCAGCTTAATAACAAAAACCCTCATATCTGCTGCACCGGTTTTCCTGCATTGTGTTTTTCCGGGGACATTTGTCCAAAAAATAACTGTGTCACTTGTGTTGTATCTTTCTTTATTGCGTTGTTCTTGTTTTGGGCATATTTGGTGTAGGCTGCAGTGTATTAGCTTCGATATTTGTTGTAAGAAGCAGTGAATAATTTGTTTCAATAATTAACAAATAGGAGAAGTTTAATCAATTGCTGCAGTAAGGATTCCGGTTTACGAAATTTCCACATGGTATCAGAGCTAGTGCAGGTGAAGCAAGAAGAACAATTCCATAGAACCCAGTGCTAAGCAAAAGAGGGAGATCGATATAGCTACAGTGGGCAGCAGTTCGAAACCCCAGAGGGTTTGCGCAGTCCTAGCCGGAGAGCTGATTTTCGAGACAGTCTGTCTCTGAGTAAGTCGACAGAAAGAAGGGCTAACAGATCGAAATCGTGTCGTGGCAGAGGGAACAGCGCTGAAGCCTCAGCTTCAAGAAGAGATCGTGAGACAGTTTTTTTGCAGGCCATTTTGTTGGGCAGAAAAAAAGCACTGTGAGGGATCTTTTCCTCAATAAGAATCTCCGCCAAGAAGTTTGTTTTCTCATTGGCTGAGCAGCAGCATTGAGAAGCAGGGAGGAGATTTTTGACATTTAAGGTGGAAATGGCGAAGGCAAAGCGTATGATCATCGATGAGTGAAGGATCATGTAGTCTGTCACATCGCTTGCAAAGGGACTGCTAAGGAGATGTGGGATGCGTTGTCTACGCTATATTAGGGATCTTCCGAGCAGTGGAAGATGTACCTTGAGCAGAAACTGAGATTTTCTCAGATGCAGAAGTAGGAGTGTGTAGATCCATTCCTCACAAAGCTTCAGGAAACCCAAGATGAGTTACCAACTGTGGGGTCTACACCTGAAGATTCCAAGTTGGTTAGACTAGTCTTCAATTTTGTCTCAGATGAGTGGTAAGTCTTTGTCATGAGTATCATGGGCAAGGCGAC
The DNA here is from genome assembly GCA_000404065.3 of Pinus taeda. NCBI lineage: Eukaryota > Viridiplantae > Streptophyta > Pinopsida > Pinales > Pinaceae > Pinus > Pinus taeda. The sequence continues at coordinate 184,804 of APFE030611063.1, read as the reverse complement.
TTTGCCAAATTGGGATCAGATGTGGGCACCTTTAAAGCAAGAGGAGCTGAGGAGAGACTTGGTCAAGTGTAAACTTCATGGAAGCAGTAGAAGTGGGTCGAAGCCCAAGGAGGAGGAGGATAATGCGACCCTTGCATCGAAGGGGTAGCAGGAGCAGCAGAGACGTAAGAAGGACGTCTCGAAGATAAAGAGCTTCAAGCGTGGTGAGATGGGTCACTACGCAACACAGTGTCCTCTCAGAAAGAAGGACAAAGATGAGAAGCACAATCCGAAGGCTACACCCACAAAGATCGAGGAGGAGTTCGCCATGACGGCCAAGATAACTCCAGGAGGGAGGTGGGCTGATTTGGAGTTGTAGTTCGAAAGAGCAACATATGGGCAAGATCCTTGAGGAGTCCACCTCTCGGATCAATACCTTGCTACGGGAGCCCAGATCAAAACTAGCAAGATGGACTAGTGTCGGATGGTGTCGAGGAGTGTCAGAGAGACAGTTGTTGTGGCTAGGAGCGCCCGAGACTGAGCAACGCAGAGCAGAGTTGGCAGTAGTTCAGATGGCACAGAGAAAAGGTCAGCAGCAGCGCAGAAGGTTCAGAGGGTCAGCGCAGAGACTAGCAGCTGTCAAGTTCCAGCATTCACATGGTATCATATGGAACACAGTTAGTTCAGTAATTTGGGATGTCTTTCCATTGTTGATGCAGTAGCAGCAACAGTTTGCATTACAGGGGCAATTGGCAGTGGCAGTGCCAATAGTGGCACGGATGCAGAAATTCAAAGGGAGTTGTAGTACAAATGTATTGTTCACAGTGGCAAGGTCAACATCAGTAAAGATACAGCATTTGCGCAGTGGTTGGTTGGCAGCATGTTAGACATCAACAGCACAGAGGGAGATGTTACAAAACAAAGCAATGCTTCAACCTATGTCACATGGTTCCGGTTCGAGTTCCTGTTCAGCAATGATTAGGTTTGGTTTGAGTTCGAATTTTTTGATGAGGTTGGGATGAGGTTCGCCATTAGGTTCGTGTATATATATAATGAATTATAAGATAAAATAGTAAGAAATCAACATCAGTAAACATCAAAAATGTTATCATAGACATGGAAACTGCAAGGATAAATTACAAGTTTGAGTTGTGACATAAGTTATGAGTTTTGATCTATGGACTTGGTCAATGGCTATGAGGTTCGCCAAACCTCGAAAGAAATTTAAGATTCACCAAAATTCGAACCTCAAAGTTAAAGTTAGATGACCCTTGTGATAGAGGCTTCAGCAGGCTACATTAGTAGAGCACATTCCTCACTAAGACAAAGTGTTGATTTCTAGTGGCATCAGATATGCTCTATTTCTCAAATTTTGCAGGGAGGCTTCAACACATGTATTCTGAAGAATCCAGAAAGTGATTTGGGAAATTCCAACTAGAAACAGTTTTATTAAAATAATTAATTATTTTTAATGGGACCCTAAGTCTAAACTTAAGAAAATAAAATAATTAATGGGTATTATTCTAACTGCAAGTGTAACTTCTAGAAGAAGACGAGGATCAAGCATAAATGATCTTAGCACACGAAGAGTTCAAATGTTCGATTTTTTGAAGTAGCACAGTTGCCAGGAGAATTTTGGTGAGCTTTTGCAGAGGGGCAAAGGGAGTTTTCGTTGGAGGATCTTTTCAGGAGCCAAGAATACTCCGCAAAGAGGCAGAGAGACATACAGAGGAGGCAACACAGAGGGCATAGAAGGTGACGCAGAGCCAGGAAGGGCTCACACAAGGCCGACGCAGAGCAGTGCAGCAGCCACCAGCGCAGAGGTTTTCATTTGCTGAGGGAGCTGACATTTCTAAGCCGGGAGGACTGGAAAAGGCTTATGAAGGCAAATCAATTCTCAGTTGAGCTAACGCAGTGACTTAGTGGTTAACGTAGGGCCACACAGGAGCAGCACAAAAGTAGCCAGGGAACTCGCAGTTCAGCTGCCAAATCAGCCAGGACTTGCATTGTAGAGTGAGGTAATCTCACCAATTTCTTTTGCTAAGTGATTTTCTCTGTAACTGGATTGCCGAGAGGGCATCCAATAGTTGTATTCAAAAATACTTCAACTTAATAATAAAAACCCTAAGATCTGTTGCACGAATTTCCCGCATTAGGTTTTTCCGAGGAAATTTGTCCAAAAATAACTGTCACTTGTGTTGTATCTTTCTCTATTGTTTTGTTCTTGTTTTGGTCATCTTATTTAATTCGTGTAGGTTGCAGTGTATTAGCTTCGATATTTGTTGTAAAAAGCAATGAATAATTTGGTTCAGTAATTAACAAGTAATTAACAAATAGTAGAAGTTTAATCAATTCCTGCAATAAGGACTCTGGTTTAAGAGATTTTCACACCTTGTATATATAGCCTTCCAGTGGGGTCAAATTGTCCTTCTTGAGGCTGACTTGATCTCCTTGAGGTTGACTTGATGTGGAGGGGACAAATAGCATATTTGACTTAATATTAATTCTTTTTACATGATTCAAAAGCCCAAGAAGGCTCTATTTTAATGGACAATGACTCAAAATAAATCCTAGAAGTCCTCAATGGGGACTTTCACCTAAAACATGATGACCCAAGCATGAAAATCGTGCTTTAATATGTCATTCATAATAATAATAATAATAATATTTTCTTCATTCTTTTGATAAATACATTTTATTGTGACTCAAATACAATTATGAAGACTGAACCTAGTTACATATTTCAACAGAGCCAAGTGTTTTGGCAGAGATATATGTGAAAGGTGAGGATCGCTGATGATAAAATCAAGGAGGAAAAAAACGTATCTATAGAAATTATGGATGAAGAATTACTACATGTTGCAAAAGATCGTGAAGAGGTTATGTCAAATTAGACTATAATAATGGTGATTATGGAAATGAAAACGTAAGTTCCAGTGACTTAAGTCCTGCGAATCCCCCATATTCTTCTTCCCAGTTATTGTCCAATAACTATGGTAATGATAATTGGAGATGCAACAGAAGTAGAAGAAGAGTATTAAGGCTCAAAGCAAACAGAAATTCCAGTGATTTCACTAATCCCACTGCTCCCTCCTCTGTTCTACAGAATAATAATAGTAATTATTATAACGATGGTGATAACAGCAACATCATCAGAAGTGGAAGAATATCAACAAGATTAAATGAAAATGGAAATTCAATGACGATAAGTATGGCAACCAAATTGCAAGAAGAATATCAAGATTAAATGGAAATAAAAATTTATATGGAGAAGAGAATACACAATTCGTATTTGGCATTGATAAACAGATTGTCTTGATTTTTCAATTTATGGATCATTCCTATTATAGGCTAAGACAAGTAATGAAATAATAAATTCAGCCCATATGAAATAAAGTGTTTACCTACAACAATTGTTATTGGGTCTACATTACTTGCACAAGAATAGTGTGCTTCATCGAGACATCAAAGGTAAAAATTTGTTGATTAACAACAAAGGAATTTTGAAGATTGTTGATTGTGGGCTCTCCAAATCCCTCTACCACTATCAAAATGGTGCACCACTAACCGATAAAGTAATCACATTGTATTGTGCCTCCCTGTTAATTTTCCATTGTTCTATGTTGTTACAATCACTTTAGCCCAATTATTTTCTTCAATTGGCAATCTCTTTCACAACAATTTAATCTTCCAATGATCAATAGCAAATGTAGATAGAACAGTGAATCTCGTGTATAGTAGAAGGAAATAAAAACAATAACAAGAGACAACTAATTTGGTCAAAGACTAGGGACAAATCCCCAGAAGGGGGAAACCCTTTCAAATTCTTCTTCTTATTAGATAGTCACAAAATGTTCCGCAGAGAAATAAAATGATTCAATTCAACAACCAAGAGCTTTGACTTTCCAACATACCAATATCCAAAACTCCAAAAGCTGAGCCCAATAGTCATTTGGTCAACCTATCAGATCTGATCAAAGTAAACAATAGTCAAAGATGCCCTAACTAGTCATAAGTCATGGTCAAACAGCCTCTCAATTAGCGCGCTCAAAGGTCAAAATCACGACCTCCTTTGCTAGTCAAAACAGCCTCAAGCAATTTGGTCAAACTTGGTCAACAAAGAGAGAAAGTCTGTGGTTAGATTTGCGGTAAACTGCAAACAAAGTGCCTAGAAAACCTCGATCTTTGAGGCAAAGAATTTGGCCTCGAAAAACAGTCCAAAATGCCAACTCAAACTACGCCTAATCTCCAAAATGTCAACATTGGTAAAAGGTTGATACAAGAAATATTTTGGCCCTCCTGAAATTCTATCTCTCCTACTCGCACTTGTGAGAAAATGACTTGCAATTTCATATTGTACGAACCTACAAAGAGAAGAAGAAGATGTGTGAGATGTGTGTCCAAATGAAGTGTCATTGAGTTGTATTTACACGCATTGGAGGAGACCCAATTTGTCTTTAAAGCCAACTTGTAATTTTGTGCATATGCGGGTTTTCACATTAAAATTATATTTTTCCTTGACCAAATTAAATTCTTTCAAGGGAAAAGAGGGCCTTCTCTAGATGAGGAAGGTTGTGTGAAGCAGGGAATTTGTCCTTGAGCTACCAAATTAACACTCCCTCTAAACTAGGTGAAATTTCCCACTACATCATGAATCTCATCTCAACTGCCTCGCCATCATCAAGTCAAAGGTCGTCTCTACTCAACTCTATTGAACACTCTTGGATCTAAAATAAGAAGAATTTGACATCATAGGAGAGCTCTAGCTACCACACTCTATCTAAGGACAATATGCAGGATACGACTTACCATTGAAGGTAATGATCATAGCGACCATATCGCCAACACAATATACATCATAAAACTTATACTGAGGTAAGGATCACAGTTATCCTATCGTTTGTTGATCTTCCCAACATGACCCTCAAGAGTCAGTGGTAGAACACCTACATCCTCTCACTTGGACAAGATACTACTTACCATAAATGGTAACGATCGCAGTAATCCCAAAGTGTTTTAAAATTCGGCCAGACCGAATAATAATCGGCCAAGCCAACTAAGTTGGACCCCTGGCCGAGTCGGCTCAGTACAAAAACTAGTTCGGTGGCCAGTCTGTTACTGAACCAGCCGAGCCGATCACCAATGTTAAAGTTTCCAAGTCTACCGGTTAGAAACCCTCCATGAACTTTATCTAATTTATTCCTACCTATTTGTTTTGTTACTTGACAAGTTATTTACAATGTAAATGCTGGAAATAAACACTCGTGCATGCTAAACATATTACAGATCAACAACTGAAAGAAACAGAAACAATCACACCAAATAAAACCATTATTTTTGGACCAATGTCCCCGGAAAAACCCAATGCGGGAAAACTAGTGTAGCTATTTGAGGGTTTTCTTATTAAGCAATATCAAAGTACAATCTAGGTGCCAAATCTAGCCTAGCTACCAGAGAATTTCCATGGCAGTAATACCTCTCAATTTGAGACAGATTTCCCGCCTAAAACCCCAGATAATCCTTCTGGTAGCTCCTCAAATCAAATCTGCCCCAGAAACCCCAGCGTCTGCCCTTTCTAGACTGCATTAGCCCCTCTCTACCCAGCGTTGGCCTTGCTCAGCCTTCTAGCCCTCTACGTCAGCAACGCTGGCCTCTCTGAAGCTCTGCGCAGCTCCCGGCTGCCTCTGCATGGCCCTGCATGAGCCCTGGTTGCTACTATGTCACTCTCCTTGTCTACTTGCTGCTCTTCCAGCACTATCTTTGCGTCTTTGTCTCTCTATAATCAATGCCCCTCAGCTGCAACTCCGATCACTAATTCTATCTCTCTTACCAAACTCTGCTCGAGAGAATAGAATAATTGATCACTCTGGTGTGTTTTCCAAGTGACCCTCAAGCCTCCTCTTATACTTTTCCTATTGACATATAAACGACCGAGATTAAGTCCCTAATCAATGGCAAAGATTAGATATGGCTTGATCCATGCCTTTTGGACCATTCTTACATAGTTTCATATTAATCCACATTAATATTTTATTTTCTCTAAGTTTAGACTTAGGGACTCCATTAAAAATATTAATTATTTTAATACCTATTGAACTGTTTAGAATCTACCCAAACCCTTTCTAGGTATGGGAGATCTCATGTGCCCCAACCTCTCCACCAAATTTCGTGGCTAGAGCACATCTGATGCTACCCCAAATCAACAACGACTCAGCCGGTTCGGTAATAAACCGGCCAGCTTGGCCGAGCCAGTCAAACATGGCTAGCGGCGCTTTTTGGAGGGATTTCGGACCCCAAACTCAGTTATTTTTTGGTTTTAGGTTTTCTTGAAACTTGAAGCCCATCTAACCTCTCCCAAGCCTATAAAACCTACCCAACCCCCTCACATTTCCTCACAGCTATCTCATTGCATTTGTGTGAGAATTTGTCAGGAGTTTGTGAAGAGTTGTGGAGTTGGTTTTTGGAGCAACAGTGAGGAGTCTTGGGCAATCATTGGAGCAGCAGTGAGGAGCTTCTTGGGCAACCATTGGAGCAACATTGAAGAGTCAGTTTGTTGGAGTAGCATTGACGAGTGTAGAGCCTAGAGGTGTTTTTTTTTCTCTTCTAAAATCTACCTTTGCTTGTGTTTTCTTTTTCTTTTTTTGCAAATCTAGAAATTGAAAATTGTAATTTTTGTAAAAGAAATGAACATTGAAGAGTTGTTTTTCTTTTCATTTCCAAATTTGTTTCCAATCATTTCCAAGTCCATGTTGATTTTGGGTAGCATCGAATGTGTTCTAGCTCTGATATTTTGTGGAGGGGCTAGAACACGAGATCTCCAAGACCCAGAAATCGATTGGAGAAATTCCACCTGGATGAGGAGTTATTAAAATAATTAATATTTTTAATGGGTATTAATAAGAATATGGGTGAAAAACTTCTAAGTGACGAGGATAAGTCTATTTTAATCTTAGCCGTTGATTAGGGACTTAATCTAGGTCATTGATTCATCAACAAGAAAATTATAAGAGCGGACTTGAGGGTCAGTTGGAGGTACATTTGAGAGATTAGTCAGTTCGATTTTTATGGGGTGAGGGTTGTTGAGAAAATCAAACAAGTGATATGTTGCAGTAAGAGGGGCAGTAGCCGAGAGTTGGATCGGAAAGGAGTTCAAGCCAACAAGTACCAAGCAAAGAGGCAGCAATAGCATCAAAGAGGCAGCGCAGAGGCCTACACAACCCAAGGAGGGGCTCACGCAGAGCTGATGGAGGCCAAGAGGGTTCTTGCAGTGGTAGGTCGAGATAATTGTCGAGAGTTCGAGATTTCGCTGGGAGTTCGATGTTCTAAGCTGAGAGGGCTGAAGTGGAAGCTCCTGTGAGAAAATCGATCCAGTAGAGAAGTGACGCAGTCTCCCAAAGGCAAGACGCTAGCCCACACAAAACAAATTGTGCTAGGATTTTCGCAGTGCTTGCCGAAGTCAACCATCCAATGGATCAGTTGTTACTTGGAGAACGAGGTAAACCCTCGTATGTATTTCTTATTGTCGAGATTTCACTGAAAGGTTAGTCGATGTGAGAGGCAACCTATTGTACTCAGATTCTGCTTGCTTAGTAATACAAACCCTCTATATGTTGCATTGGTTTTCCCGCATTGTGCTTTTTCGACGACATGTTGTCCAAAAATAACAGTGTCCCTTGTCTGTTTGTCCCGTATCTATTTTAGTTTATAATCTGTATGTATGTGCAGTCTACAATAGTGTTTTCATCGTTGTTTAAATAATTAAATAACTTCTTGAATATAAAAACAAGTAGGAGATGATAAACTAGTGATTGCAATAGGATTTCCAACATGTAGATTCAGAAATTTTCACATGGTATCATAGGATTGTAGATCATAGATATTGAAGACACCAGCCGAGAGATCCAGAAAAGTAGTTGTCCCAAGTGACAGCGTCATTTCATGAGGTAGAGGAGCAGCTGAAGGTGTGACACAGAGCCAAAAAAGTGACGCAGAGGCTCACGCAGTGCCTAAGTCAGCGTTTCGAGCCTGGAAAGGGTGACGCAAAACCCACAAGGAGCTCATGCAATGACTGCATCAGCTCTCTGGGCCAACGAAGAGCCTGAGAGGCTCGCATTAGTCAGTAGTCGGGGCTGGAGGAGCAAAGCATATTCGATCTAAGGAGTTGGTGGGACGATGTTGTTGTTGGTGCAGAACAGTATCTAGGGAGACAAAGTCGAGGTAGAGGAAGTCATTGCCTTGACAAACTTCTAGCTAAAGAAATCTAAATCCAAGTTGCAACAGCAAAGGAGGATTGGAGAGGAGTGATTCAACATTTGGTAGGAAAATTTCCATGAAGGAAATCAAGACTGAAAGGGAGTCTAGAGGAGCTTGTTCCTAAGACAGTTTCTTGCAGCAAAGAAACCCAGATCCAAGTCTTACTGGATTAGCAGCAGGAGAGGGAGAAGAGAACCAGTCCTAATTTTTTAGCCGAGATGGCGGTCAATGGACTAAGGGATCAGGACAGATTGGATGGAGCATCCAATTTTGTCATTTGGAAGGCCAAGATCTTGGCAATCACAGACAAACATCACATCAAGGACTATGCCTTAAAAGTAGTTGTTGTTCCAGTCTACGTCGATCCGTTAAAGAAGTACGAGGGGGCCTAGGCGAAGGCCAAGTGAATGATCCTAGACAGGGTCAAAGATCATATAGTACCACACATTGCTGATAAGGAAACAGCAAGGGAGATGTGGAAGACGCTGACCACCTTGTACCAGGGCACTTCCGTGCAACGGAAGATGTTATTAGAAACTCAGCTGAGACAGTACCAAATGTAGAAGGGAGAAGAGATTGATGCAGAAGGGAGGAAGAGGAGTATAAAACACATGATCGCTGCTAACCCCAATTTTGATTATGAGGGCTCTTCATCTATCCCTTTCATTGATGCATCCAACCCCTTTCGCTATGTTCTTCCCTATTTGGAGTCTATTCAAGAAAATGGTAAGGGTAAAATGAAAAAGAAGAGTCATATCAAAAGTTATTTCACACCCTCCTCTCCCTCCAATAGTGCATATGGTCCTCAAGCTAATAGAGGTCAAATGCAGCCTACTTTTGATGACCATTGGAAGAAAGAATTGAGAGAAACTACTTGTGATTACATAAGCTAGATGGTGTTGTGACGTTGATATCCCCTTCAATGCTTCTCGTTCACCATATCATGAACCTATGTTTGACGCCATATTTGTTGCTGGAAAGGGCTTCAAAGGCCCTACTATGCATGAGTTAAGGGGATCTCTTTTGCAAAAAGAGGTTTTGTTCATTGATGATGTTGATTTTTGGTAGCATCGGATGTGCTCTAGCCATGAAAATTGGTGGAGAGGCGAAACCACATGAGATCTCCAAGACCCAGAATCGTTTTGAGAAATTCCATCCGGATGAGTTATTAAAATAATTAATATTTTTTTATGGGTTCGTAAGTCTAAATTTAGGAAAATAAAAATATTAATGGGCATTAATAAAGATAAGGGTGAGAAGCTTCTACGAGACGAGGATCAAGTCTCTTTTAATCTTAGTCGTTGATTAGAGACTTAATCTCGGTCGTTGATCCATCAACAGGAAAAGTATAAGAGAAGACTTGAAGATCATTTAGAGACACACTGGCAAACACTTAGTATCCCAAGGAAAATCGATTCTCAAGAGAGGAGATCGATTTCAGGGGGAGAGTTGTAGGGTGGAGGAAGAGGAGGGCATTAGCAGCAGGCTGTGTCTAAGGATGAGGTCACGCAGAGATAGTGAGAGACAGCGCAGAGAGAGATGCAATCTAGAGGAGAGATGTAGCCCTCACGCACATTAACGCAAAGGGACGCAGAGCTACTCAGAGCCACGCAGAGTGACACAGAGGTGACGAAGGAGTGGGAGAAGGGTCTCCAAAGTGTCGGAAAATTGCAAAGGAAAAGCCTTAGGTATTTTCTTTCAGTTTCTTTGTAAAGTCATTCCTTGTAAAAGCAATTGTTGTTGAAGATTAATAAAACCCTCATCTACTGCACTAGTTTTCCCGCATTGGGTTTTTCCAGGGACAATTGTCCAAAAATAACTCTCTTGAAGTGATTGGTTCTTGCCTCTGTGTAATTATGTGATAACTGTCGTAGAATTTATTTTAATATTTGTTGAAGGGATTTCGTAAATAACTTATTGTGAAGAATAAGTAGGTGAAATAAATCAGTTGTTGCAGTAAAATTTCAGTTTTGAAATTTTCGCATGGTATCAGAGCTGAGATCCAGCAACAGGAGAGAAAAATCGACTATGGGCCAAGAGCATGATGCAAAGGCATCAACTCAAAGGGACTCACGCAAATTTCCAGAAGAATGCACAAGGGTCATGAATCACGATTATTGTATGCTAGCTTCCAGATTGGAAGAAAAAGTCGCTTGCTTAGCAAGCTCTACCTCCTCAGAGGTTTGGTACATAAACAATGGAGCTTCCTGGCATATGACGGGAATTCGAGAATGTTTTTCAGATTATCAAGAAGAAAGAATGAATTTTCATATCACCATGGGAAATAAGGCAAAGCGTACCCCAGTAAGAAGAGGTACTATAGCTTTTCAAACTGAAGCACGAGAGCAACTTCGAGCAACCAATGTGTTGCATGTGCCTGGATAGGGGATGAACTTACTCTCCATATCTCAACTTCCAAACAAGGGCTATGATGTTTTCTTCATTAAGGAGAAAGTATATGTCAAACACCCGAGTTGGAAAAGGAATGCCCAAATTGGAATCAGAAGTAACAAGTTGTACAAATTACAACTAGAATCATCAATGGTGTTGATGGGCAACAATGGAGACAAAGATTTGAATGAACTATGGCACAAGAGGATGAGACACTTACACCATGGGGCTCTGAGAATTCTCAGGAAAACAATGTCAGGAGTTCCAAAATTAAGTACTGAACGAGATGATGTATTCAGAGCGTGCACTCTGGGCAAGTATGCCAAAGCAGCATTTTCCAGAAGTAACAATAGAGCTAAGAGTGTGCTACGATTGATACACTTAGACATCTGTGGACCGATGTCCACAAAAGCTCTTAGTGGTGTCGAATACTTCGTCACCTTCAAGATGACCATTCCAGGAAGACTTGGATCTACTTTCTGAAAACCAAGGATGACGTTTTTGTCAATTCAAAGAGTTCAAAGCTCTGGTGGAGAATTTGACAGGAAAGAAAATAAAAGTGTTGCGCTCAGACAATGGTGGAGAGTATGTTGACAAGGACTTCACCGATTTTTGCACCAAGGAAGGCATCAGAAGAGAGTGGACAGCTCCCTACAATCCGGAGTAGAATGGGGTAAAAGAAAGGAAAAACAAGACTATTGTGGAAGCAACTAGACAATGTTGTATGATCAGGATATGCCCAAATTCCTGTGGGCAGAAGCATGCAACACCGCAATTTATGTCCAAATCAGGACTCCATACAAGGCATTGGGCAAAATCACTCCGAAAAGTGTCTTCACCGGGAAGAAACATGAAGTCAGTCACTTCGGGATATTTCGGAGTTTAGCATATTGTCGTATACCTAAGGAAAAGAGAAAGAAATTAGATCAAACTGGTGAGAAAGGATATCTTGTGGGATATAGCAAGAATGCTAAGGCATATAGAATCTATCTTCCAGGAAGTAGAAAGGTAGTAGTTCGGCGAGATTTAAAGTTCATGGAGGACAGAGCTTTCAGGAAATCCCGAGAAATGCCTTCCATGGAGCAATGGAAAGACGAATTGTTGGTCCAACCACTTCGACTAGCAAATACCATTACCAAAAATTCTCCTGAAAACAAAGCTTCAGAACAAGAGGAATCTCAGGATGAGGAAGAGTTGATAGATGTGCCCACTACCAGTGGAAGAATGAGCCAGAGAACTCTGACAGATTCTACATGATGCAGAGGAATTCATTGGTGCAGCCAGGAATAATAAAAAGGAGCGAAGATAGCCAGACAGATACCAAGCCTTAGTAGCTCAGGTTGGGGAACCTTCTAATTTTTAGGAGGTCGTTCAGCATCAAGTATGGGTAAGATGTTATGGTGGAGGATTACAACTCTATAATGGTCAATGATGTTCAAGACCCAGAAATCGTTTTGAGAAATTCCACCCAGATGGGGAGTTATTAAAACCAGTGTTGTGAAAAGCGCGTTCTAAACGCGCTTTTCTGAAAAAAGCGTGCGTTTTTCCCTAAGGAGCTTTAAACGCGCTTTTTAAGGGTAAAACGCGCCAAAAAAAATTGCCACTTTTTTCGAAAAAAGCGCGATTTTTTCGGTAAAAAGCGGCAGGGGTGCGGGCAACGGGGTTTTATATGAAAAAAATAGATTTTAGTTTTGCCATTTGGACAGCAGCGCGCCCGAGGAGAGGAGAGGAGCTGGGGAGAAGAGCTGGAGGTCATTCTTGCCGATTCGAAGGGTCTACACTCACTATTTCGAGAGGAGATCGCCATTTTCACCGTAGAAACGGTATGTAGGTTAATTTTTTTTAGTTTTCATTGTTTCAAAACATTGTTTTTCTATGTTTTTTTGTTGAAAAACTTCATATGGGCACCATTTTTTTTTTGTTTTCATTGTTTTTAAAGAATTGTTTGTATTTCTT
>APFE030611063.1:128378-161830 GCA_000404065.3 Pinus taeda | reverse complement strand
ATATATATATAACATTCTAAGAGAGGTTTATAATTAGGTCAAGTTTATAAATATATACTAAGTCACAGGCTTTGTTAGATTTGAGCATGAGGTTCGAATTCAGGGGAATTTAAAAGCTTTAATTTCGGTTCGACAAAATTTTGTACAAGTTCAACATAAATTTTGGTGGTTAATTCAAAGGGTTAATAAAACATCCTACATAGCTCACCTATTCTAATCAATAGATTGTTAATGGAGGAGGAGATTACCTGCAGAAATCTGGCAGTTGCGAGCAATTTGATGGAGAGATGCGACTTCGTCAAGCTACTCCGTGAAAATGACCTCGACGTTGATAAAACCAACCTATAGTGCTTTAATGTATGTGCAAGGTACATATCAATGAAGAATCAATATGGGTTACTTAAATGGTAAGGGTAGGTTTCAATGCGAGTTAAAAAGAGAAAGTCTACGGCAGTTACAGGTGTCAATGTGACAGTTACATAGAGGTAGGGTATGGGAGTTACGAGTGTCATTTTGAATTAGGCAGGGACAAGTTATTGGTTCTTGTAAAGTTAAACGATTTCAAATAATCTGAGGTGGAGTCCTCTCTAGGATTAACACAAATTTAACAAATTTAAAGCTCTTCACATTACAGGAGTGGAGAATGAAATTAAGAAGCTGAAATAAGAAAGGCAAAGGACTTGGTTGAACTTCAAACAGAGTTTCTAAAATGGGGAATTAACCTTCTTGCACCACACATCATGGAAATATTCAACAAGAATTCCTAAGGGACTGGACAACTAGCCTAGCAATACCCCTTTTTAAAAGTGGAGACATTAATAATCTATCCAACTATAGAACAATTATGATCAATCATTTGTTTGCAAAGCTTTTCGACAGCATGGTAGAAGACAGAATTAGTAAGTGGGCAGAGGTAAAAGAAAAGAGGGCAAGAGGAAAAGTGTGTTTTAGGCCAAAACATTCTACAGGGTATCACGGGATCACGTTGAGATGCGTTGTTGACAAGATTTGGGAGGACAAAGAAGAAGTATTTTGTTGCTTTGTTGACTTAGAAAGCATTTGACGCAATCCCTAGGGATAAGTTGTGGCATAGAATAGAAGAACTTGAAATTCTTGTGCAATATAGAGTCGATGTCCATAGACTTTATGAAGAAGTGAAAGTCAAAATTAAAACCTCGGCAGGTATTTCAGAAAGCTTCAGAAGTGACATTGGAGTCAAGCAAGGTTGCCCTCTATCCCCTACTCTTTTTGATCTATACGTTGATAAATTGGAAGAGTGGCTAAATCTGCAAGGTGGAGATGGTGTTCGGTTGGGGGAGTTTGTGATAAAGCTTCTTTTATATGCTGATGATATTGTATTCATTTCTAAATCGGCCCATAGATTGCAAATTCACTTATATGCCCTTGAGCATTTTTGTTAACAATGGGGATGCAAGTCAATACTAGCAAGACCAAAATAATGATTTTTTCTAATTAAAGGAAGCAGAGCCAGCATACTTTCTTCTTTGAAGACAACATTCTTGAAGAAGTAAATCAATACAAGTACCTTGGGATTGATTTCAACAACAAACTCAATTGGGAGGACTGCAAAAAGAAGAGAATTTTAGGAGGGTGGAAAGCATTATATGGTCTTCAAAACAGATGTAGAGAGCCAGATTTATGGGATTGGAAAACGATTAAAGTGCTTTTTGGACTCCTAGTTTGTTCAGTGATGCTATATGGGTGTGAATTGTGGGCTAGCAGTACTCCCGTCTCAAAATGGAAACAAATTGAGAAAATCCAAAAACGATTGATCATGAGCAAGTTCAAAATAAAAAAGTTCAGTACCTTATGAGATAATGTTGAGTGAAACATGAGCAACTCTCATTGAAGCAATTGCTATGGTGTGGCACATAAGATATCTAAAAAGAATTGAGCAAATGAGAGTAGGTAGATGGCCTAATGTTATATTAAATGAAGGCATGAGTGAAAGAAAGAAAACATGGATGAAACAAAACTACACATGGATGCAAAAATGGAATATCTACCTCAATGCATGTCCCACAAATAGCAAGGAGCTAAAGGATTTTGTTATGGAGAAGTTTCGTAAAAAGGTATGGGGAAAAGAGTTGGGTAGAAAGAAGAAATATTACATTGAGGAATTCAACCCTACGTGTGATCTACAACAAAAAGAGTTCATTGGAGCTAGCATTTCGTAGAGGGAAAATGTTCTTATTACTCAATTAAGGACCAACTCACATCAACTTCGGTGTGAAACAGGACGATGGAAAATGCCTAAAGAAGCTTGGGAAGAACGGGTGTGTACATTTTGCACGTCTGGGGCTGTGGAATCGGAAAAACATTTCATTTTGGAATTGTGATGCATTCAAAGACATCAGAGAAAGTTATGAAAACATGTTAACATTGGTTTCTTGGCATTGTCTTTTTAGCAAGGGGATTGTTGGAAGGTTGGGTCAGGTCATCGTCAATTTGAATCAGAAAAGGATTGAATTGCAAAAAGTGAAAAACAGGGAACTAATGGTCTCATAAACTATTTTTAGTCTCATGGACCTTAAAATATCAGTTCATTATATATTAAAAATGGGTTCATATTCTTACAAAGTTTATTAATTTGGTATATAATATATATTATAAATTAATAAATCTTCATTTATAGTAATATAAATATTAATTATATTTTATAGTTATTTTATAGTATAAATTATGAAATTAACAATATATATAAGTGTTTATATTTTTGAAAAATTTGAAATATGTATATTGTTGAATTTAATGGTGAACCTTATATGAACCTCATCACTAAATTCGAATTCGAATTGCACTTTAATGTTGTCGAACTCGAACTCAAACCCAAACCGTGTGACATTATATATATATATATATATAGAGAGAGAGAGAGAGAGAGAGAGATATGTTACACACCGAAACAGACCTCGGGAGGTGGGAAACACATTCCAATGGTTCTCGCATTTCCAAGAGCTTTGGAACGGTATGGGATCGTTTCCTTTTCGGCGGGAGCTGCAATGGGAGCAACGAACCATTCTGGGAGCCTTGACGCCAATTTTTTTTAGAGTTCCCACGTAAAATTGGTGCCAAAAAAACTCCAATTCCCAAACTTGCGCACAAAAAAACTCTATTTCCCGCCAAATTCACTCACAATCATCCATAAATGTTGTTCCTTGGCCTCCTTTTCACTCCATCACTATAGATGTTAACTTTTTTGTTGTTGGAGAGCGCAATTGTTTGTTGGTATTTGTTTGGAAACAGTGGCAAGGGGAGCGGTTTTCTTTTCTAGTATAACCTCTACGCTAGCATGTCAATTTACTATTTAGTTTTACTATTGTTGTTCTGACTAACTGCATTTTGATTTTGGGCATTGTTGTTATCCTGCTCTTCTAACTAACTACATTTATCATAATTCTTTTTCGGCCCTCGATTTGTAAGCATCCTATCAATTCTTGGTATAAGTTCCTTCAATCTGCATTTAGATTTGTTCACACGATGGTTTTGCACAAGTCCAAATTTCTTTTTGCTTTCTTGACTAAGTCCTTCACACAAATCAAATTTTCCTCTATCTCTGAGCTATGAGGGTTTTGAATTTTCCAATAACCATACGAATAGACTAGTTAAAATCGTTACCCTATCTAATTTTTTCTTTAAACAAATAATTTGTTTCTTGCAACGCCTCTTGTTTTTCTCTCAATGCTTCTTCCTCTAATTCTTCCATTGCTGGAACAACACTCTGAGTGTACGCAAAAGCTAAAAGCCCCCTTTCTTCCATCTCATCTAATAGTATCTGAGTTGTACACCAATCAAAACCCTTAATAACATGTCCTAATCAATTTTGAATAGGAGTCCTTATTAGGTTACCCAGTCTACCAAATCCATCTATCAATATCTCGTAGGAGATAAAATGAAATTTTAATATTTTATATTAGCATTTTGAGTTTTTGAAAAGACATCACAAGCCTTTTCCATTTTTCCTGCCTTGCCATAGTTGCTCATGATTACATTATATTATAAATTCTGTGAAGGTTGAAGCAGTGCTTTAACTTCATAATTTATTTCATTTTATGACAGAGCATTGGAGTAAATTACGGTGTCTATTTTGATTTTTAATTTTAATTTTAAGCTGTCAAGTAGCTTAAGAATGGCCAAGGTCGTTGGAAGTATTTGTATTCGGGCATTATATAATTTTGGTTCGTTGTGATTGAGATGTATTTGCATTTTGCCATTTTGTTGTATTTCAATTACTAATTTCAATTCGTATATGGATTATGTCAATTTGTACTAATTCGTATATAGATTATCATGAGATTATTTTTATGATAGTATTGAGTAATATTATGGGATTTATTTTGATTTTGAGGTTATCTGATATTAAAATTTATAGAGGCAATATATATATAAGAGATCAATTAATCTATTATTTACAATAGTTAATAATAAAGAGATTAATCATTAAAATAAATTTATATATTTATTTTATGGAAAAAAATAATATTAGATTTTAGGGAAACTGATTGAATTGGGATTGAGACTGACAAATTTTATGGTTGATTTTTAATATTTTATAAATATATGGGAAAATGTGATGTAATAATGGATATACATATATATTAAAGCCCAAGATCTTCGCAATCTTTTTTAATATTTTATAAATATATGGGAAAATGTGATGTAATAATGGATATACATATATATTAAAGCCCAAGATCTTCGCAATCTTGCCTCACGCTTGCTATCTCAAGTTTCTAGTTCATCGGCAACTAAAAATAATTGGTCTACTTATAGTTTCCTTCACTCTGTTAAGAGGAATAGGCTTACCTCTAAGAGAATATAGAAATTGGTTTATATGCATAGTAGTCTTCGACTTTGCTCAAGGAAGCTACCTAAGTATTTAGAGGGCCCTACAACAAGATAAGATGTTGATGTTGAGGATGCTTCTCAGATTGATGATGATGAGGATAATCCTTCACCAGATGCAGGTTTAGTTGGCATACCTTTGGGTAGCATTGCAAATGATCTTGATAGTGATGATGGTGATGATGGAATTAGAGTGCCTAGCGAGGCTCAAGGTTATATGGATAGTCTTGATGTTGAAGATTGCACTTTATGATCATCTTCAACTTTAGGCTTTAATGTTATGTTGTGGCCTTTGAGCATTTTTGGACCATGTATTACTTTGCAACTTTGGGCATTTGCCATTTTTTTTACTACGTACTACATTGGGCATGCTAGCAATGTGAATATTAATATGTTGAGATCTTTAATTTTCACTATGTTTCTTAAATTCAAAACAGTCCTTTGAATCATTTACATCTTCAAATTTTCATTTTTGAAGTTGATATTCAAATAATGAATTAAAATTTGAAATTGATTTTAATATTTGAATATTTTGATTATTATATAAATTATTTAAAAAAAAAAACAAAAAAAAAAAAAAAAAAAAATTGTTTGTTATATAATATCACTACTCCAATTAGTCATTCCTTGGAAATTTTGGGGAAACCTCTAACCATTCCGGACACTTGTACCCAAGTTCCCAATGTTCCCACGTTCCAGAGACTACTTTCCAAGCATACCATATATATATATATATATATATAAAGGCAGAAATAGGTTGTTTTTGGAAAAGTATTGGGAGATGATTAAAAAAATAATTGTCATCAAAATTATAGAGTCATTGTCATGTAATGAAGTCATGTTACACTTCGTAAAAGGTCAAATTTGTCTATGTAAAATATCCTCCAAGACCTTGTCACTTACCCTCTTCAAATCAGCCTACTACACTGGAAGAACATGCTAGAAGAAGTCGGCCTAACTCCTGAGATCATGTCAGCCTAAAGGACATGAGAAGAAGTGTATATATAGCCCAACTCAGGCTCAATTGAAGGCAAGAAATTCAACAAGCAACTCGACATACATTCGATAAAAGTGTGAAGAAGAAGGGCTACAAAGAGAAGTGCGAAGAAGTGATAAGGAAGTTTCTTCTGGGCATAGTGACAAAGGTTTCTTATGGGATCAGCGAAGAGGAGGTTTCTTCTGGGGCAGTGAAGAAGAGATTCTTCTGGGGCAACGAAGAGAAGGCTTCTTCTGGGGCAACAAAGGAAGGATTCTTCTGGATACTTGTTCTGGGTAACCGAGATAGAGATCTAAAGAATGAGATTCTCTAGAGATAGCTAGTGAAATCATAGAGACCGAGTTTCTCTAGGAGAAATCGAGAAGAATCAGTATGAAGTATAGAGACCGAATTTCTCCAAAACAAGCCGAGGAGAGCAATTTGAGATCAAGTAGAAAGTCGAGAAAGGGAAGAGGCGGAGCATCAAAGTTAGTGACAATGTTCTTGGGAGGATACTAGAGTCAAGGGTCTTTGTCATGGTCTTGGTACTCATCAATTGAAGATCAAGAAGAAGAATTTTGATCAAGTTTTCCTCTCAGGAGGTGAGAGGTTTTGGCCCTGGCTGACAAGCCCACACACTGTGTCACTTGTCTTTATTGTGCATATTGGTAATTGTCTTGACAAAAAAAACACAATTATAACATAACAAAGAAAAGGTTGTAAGCTAAGAAGTAAAAGTATATCACAAGCAATTATCAAGGAGAGAAATCTTTTAACCTAAGTCACCTAACACGGGGATTCGGGATTCGTGGTGTCGGATTTGGACACGTTGAACCCCCGGAACAGGACACGTAGGATTCGTTATATATTATTTTATTAAAAAAAAAAAAAAAAAAAAATATAAATATATTATATATAATATATATATAATATTAAAAATTAGATATTTCTTACACAAATTTTAATTAATGATACAAATTTATTGATTTCAAATATAGATCTTCATCTATGGCTATTAGCATGCATAGTACATACAAAATTCAAATACATGTCAATCTATTATCTATTTCTTATGCTTGGCCCTCTTGCCACCACGAGAAATGTCTAATTTTTTAGTCTTGCTGGAAAATCAGGATCTTTGTCATTAATATCACCCTCTAAGCATTAATATCCAGAGGTATCTTTGTGATTACCTCTGTATCTGTATAGGGATCTTTGTCATTAATATCACCCTTTAAGCATTAACATAAGACAGAACAAGTATAACATGTCAAGTCAAGATTTTGTTTGAGTGATGCGTACATTTTTAGGAGGGTCATGATACAGGTGTTCGACAACCAATGTCACTAACATCAAGGTACATAGAGGGATTGGTGCTCTTGATTAAATACGAGTTCCATACCCTAATACATGACAAAATTCAATAGAAACATTGCAATCCCCCAATCCTAAAATCCTGAAAAACTGATAAGTCTGCTGGATTTTGAATGAAATCTAAAATTCTACTTTCTCCATATGAAATCCAATGAGGTCGGAACCACTCTCAAACATCCTGAGTCATTTCATGGTAATATTAAAAATTTAAGTAAAAGGATGAAAATGAAGATTAAGGAGAATGTCACTTTTACTTTAAGAATTTAACATTACCATGAATAGCATATCAATACTAGGGCCTAGACTTGATCATTAAGTTGCCAAAACGCTTGCCAAATGAAAATATGCGTGGTTGTACTGACCAAATGCGGCCTTTTCATACCTGTGCAGGTCACTTTTGCCACCTAACGAGTCCTGGAAAACAGGACACGCTGCCAAAATCGTGACACACAGTCGGATTCGACGTGTCAAAATAGCACACGACGTGTCATGGTTTTTGGACACAAATCTCGAGAGAATCGTGTCAAACACGATGGATTCGGGATTCGTGGGGCCTATAGGACGAATCCGGTTTCATAGCTTTTAACTATTCACGCCCTACATTTCTCAACAAATTCAAGATGTTATGACTTTGTTTCGAGGATATCTCCTCTTTAAAAGGGGAAAGAAAATGATACAACATTGAAATAATAGTGCTAACAACTAGCATTGTGGAAAAAAAATATAAGTACACAAGGGTATTGAAAAGTATTAAAAGAAAAAAAAAACGAGTGGTTCTAAGATTGCTCCTTAATCTAAACGGCATAGGTATAATGAAGTTATATAAGAAGGAATGACAAGGGAGGAACTTACAAATTTATTATTAATGATAATGAATGGTAGTTGTGGTGACCATGACCAACTTGGAATACTGAGATAAACAGAGAATAGTACTTGACAGATACTTAAGGGAATGAGTGGAAGTTTCACAAATAAGCATAAGAAATCAGCAAGAAGTAATAAATTGTCCTAGAATATGATGGATGATTTTGCAATAGGCATTGATAACAGTTAATGAAGTTTAATGATCATGATAATTACGAAGTTCATTAGAGTTGTGGGAATTATTGTAACCTATGATCCATGAATGTCTGAAAGACGGGAATAAAGAAGCTAAAAATAGAAATTGGGAAGATTTTGCGAGCAAAAACTGGGAAAATGCCTTAGCATTAAGGTATTGTTTTCATGGTAAGTCCAACATTAGTGATAGTTGAACATGATGCTAATGTGAATAACAAAAATATGAAATTCTAAGATTGGAGTAGCTAATTAAAGTTCATACAGTTCTTAAGGTGCATAACATTAAAGTATGAAGGGAACTATGAAAATCTAATAATGTCTAAGGCTAAATTATAGGGTCTATCTCAAGTGGAAAGTTCTCTTAAGGATATTGATGAGTGGATTGAACAACATGATTGGTAAGGGTCATAGTGATGACCTACAAAATTTAAAAGTGTCAAGATTGGAATTTGTAAATACTTATAATTGGTGAGAAATGACAAGATAAACTAGGAAAATGTTTCAAGGATAACGATTGTTTAACTTATGGAAAAGGAAGTAAACTAGGTGTATTAATGAGAAAACATTGAGCATGAAGCATAAGAACATATGTTGTTGGAAATTCTATAATGATACTTTAAGAAGAATATCCACAAATTGACAAAGGAAGTGAGGTCAAGTGGTATTGAGATGAGAACTTGATGAGATAAGTAGGTCTTTTGAGGATGTAAAATGATAATTACACAATGATGGATAAATTACTAGGGATCAACAATCCCTCATGCAAGTTGATTAAGCAAGATAACAAACTTAAACAAAGATGACCTAGTGTATGTGTGTCATTAAGTAGAATAGTACTAGAATGGATAAGCAAAATATGTATAGTGATCATGGAATTTTAGCTTATATTGATGATTTAAATGATTTTACAAACGGTAATATATTAATAATCAATTTCATTAAAATTTCCTTGGGGAAGGAAGAATATCTTACGAGAGATTAAGGATCAAGATGATGAGGCTCATTTGAAATTTAACGATGTACTTAGATGAGTATACCTACGGTGTAAATGGTAAACTTCTTAATAGAAAGAACAAGAAATGATTATGACACAACACTAATAGTACCGATGAGATAACATAAATCCTAGAGGGATGTTGAATAATCTTAATCCATAGTTAGTATTCATTGTTTATATAAGTAATTAAAATTAATTCATGATAAGAATGCTTAAAGCATATTGTTGTTCTATATTTGATAAGTATTGAGATGATTCTCATATTAATGATGTTTCATGATGTGATGGTATGTAGTAAATGGATATAGTTCTGATGAGAGGTTAATGATATATATGCAGTGTTTATTTATTTGTTACGATAATGTTGTTGAATGCTCATGATGGATATGATATGCATAGAGATCATGATGTTATGATAAGATGTATATTGACATGTGGTTCATTTATTATATGATGTCATGATATATCTTTGATGCAAATATGTTGATGTTATAAGCTATGATGGTATTTTATGATGTGAAGCATGTGGTAATCGCATGCAGATTTTAAGACATGCAAGAGCATGCAGTTCTTTACAAATTAGAATGGTGTGATAACAATGATATTATGTTATCAAGATGACATGCAAGAGTGGGCATATGGATTATTTTCTTTGATACTATGATTATAACTAATGCATTGGTTGCATGTTGAGGTGTGGTGACTGACAAGAACTCCACAAATGGGCCAAGAAGGCTGATTTATTTGATGATCTTGTGGGAGCCCATACCTACGAGGGAGAATATATAACACCATATGGGTTGGGGACAAACTCAATCAACACTACATATGTCAGTGGTTTTTTTGCCTTGTATGGCTCTTGATGGATAGCTCTTGAGGGGCTATGGGACCATCTTGAGGAGACCAAGTGCCTAATATTGTAGGCCAAGTGTCTAATATCAGGTTGGGATGTCGGAGTCTGGCAGGGGAGTAAGGACTTTGATGCCTAGGGCTATGCACCTTAGTGAGTGTGGAGAGAGTGGGTCGGCCTTGCGAGATGCCCGAAGTCATTGAATACTGGGACCGGATGCCTGACTTGGGCAAATGAGGTATGAGTCGGGCGCAAGACTTGGGGTCAGCCTTGGGCTAGGTACAAACCGATGAGGCTTATGCTTGGTTCCGAAAGTGGTAAAAAAGACAGAGATTCCTTGGGATTTACTGGGTGTTGGGGAAACTTTTGATGCCTGCTAGTTATACTAGTTCAGCAGAGGGTGTAGGGAAAACGTGAAGTAATAAATAACTAAATAAATAAAATGTTAATTGATTTAGCGTAACTTCGGGACGAAGTTCCTTAAAAAGGGGGAGTATGTAATGTCCCCTAATAATAATAAATAAATAAAATAATATTAAAATATAAGTAAATAAATAATAAACAATAAAGAAAAGATAATAATGGGAAATAAATAGTAAAAAATAAAAGAAAAGATAATAATAATAAATAAATAATAAATAATAAGAAAGTTAATAATAGTAAATAAATGGATAAATAATGAAGATAATATAAATAATAATAAATAAATAAAATAGTAAATAATAAACCAGAGTTCAAATAAATATATATAAAAGTTAAACTATAAATAAGTAAAAAGGAATAAAATAAAAAAGAATTAATTAAGAGAAACATTAAATTAAGTAAAACTTAAAATAAAGAAATAAAAGTTGCATGTTGACACATGGAATGTGTGCATGCAGACCCCTTTCCATTTTTTGGCCTATTTAATGGACAATGAAGAGGATGAGATTCATTTATTCCTTCATCCATTCTCTTGGGAAAAAAGTGTTGTGAGACAAAGGATTCACTGGTAGTAGTGTGTTGATTGAGGGCTCAGAGGTGGCCAGTTGTAGAAAGATTATGTGCAAATGAGCCTACGGTTGGGTGGAGAGTCATCCCTAAAACTTTGTTGTAGTTAGCAGGATTCAAATAGCGTTCAACTATGAAATTACAAGTAAGGAATATCATCACTACAGGTAAGTTGTCTTTGCTCATATTTCTCAAAAAATCTATGCTAATTAGTTGAACAGAGGTATCTTGATTATAAATCACATAATTGATCTAATTAGTTGTATATTTAAATTGTGGGTTCTTACAGATCCCTTGGGTCATGCTTCCATGTTCTCTGTCAAAGGCATTTACACTGGGTACAATTCATGGAATGTGAGGATGTGTTAGGAGGGTTTCCCCGAGGAAATGTTCCATGAAAAAAATGCTTGGTATAAAGCCCCAAGGGTTAGCTCAATCGGTTAAACCACTCACCTAAGGCATGTCGCTGATGAGGAGGCCACATGTCACAAGTTCAAATCTGGTCAAGTATTTCACTGTTACCAGCCACTATCGTGGCTAGTGGTAAGCCCACCCTCCATTTGGATATTTCAGGGAACAAGAGGGATCCCATAAGAATTTCCATGGAAAAAATATAGATATATGCTTGGTAGTCTATTCTCAAACTTTATTTGAGTGTGTATGTTTTCACAAATTGTCAAAATGATGCATAAGTTTTCTGGAAATAAATTGTGTACTGGATTTTGAAAAAGTCCAGTACACAATTTATTTCCAATAATAGTATACATCCTTAAACTTTATTTTTTAAACTAGGGATATTTTTACATTTTGATTTATAAACACGCACCTTACACATCTCATTCATACTTAGTTGTTGTTTTCTTAATTCTTTTCAAATATCATATTAAGCCTGTTGTTTTCCTAATTCTTTTCAAATATTTTATCAAGTTGACTTATGCCATGTGCGACACTAGCTTTAAGCAAGGATGTTACACATCTCCCCCATACTAGGCCATAAAATGCACCTCGGTCCTCGCTTCTTTCTTCGTAATTAAAACTTAATTAGGTATCTTACATGAATAGAAAGGACTAACATTAAGCTTGTTTATCTGGGAATAGTTTATGGCTCATGTTGCTGCAAAATCTAATAGGCCTTGGAGAGGGAAACCCTACAAGATATAAACTAGACTTATAAGCAACAACGGGGTAGTGGCCCACTATCACCACAACCAAAACCCCTTGCGCTTTACAGACTTTCACCAACGATAGGAATCTTGATACGAAAGAGATCACTTATAATAGGTATTCAATGGATAAAGTACAAAATGATCTCACTAGGACGTCATAAAGAAGGACACAATTTTGGTTCAAGGCTTCACAAGTAAGCAATTCGTTTTCTATGAAGATACCTAGAAATGGAGGCACAAGACCTAGGGATTGGAAAACCAAGAAAACACTTTTTGGTTTGTTGGTTACACCGGTTGTTCTCTACGGTTGTGAAGTATGGTGAAGTAGCATATCAATTGGAAGTTGGAGAGAGTTAGGAAGAATACAGAAACAGCTAATTACTAGCAATCTCAAAGTTAAAGCCATAGTCCCGTACGAAATCCTTTTGGCTGAAACAGGTACTTTTCCATTAGAGGCAACAACAATAACCAGGTTAATAAGCTATTTAAAGAAGGCTAAAAGCATGGATAGCTACTGTTGGCCCAAGATAGTTGTGGAAGAGGAATTAGATCGTAGGAAGAAAATTTGGATGAAGCAAAACAAAAAATGGCTAAGTATGTGGAATATCAAGCTGCATGAATGTCCTACCACCAATGAAGAAATAAAATAAAATAAAAATTGTGATGGAAAAACTTAGGACTGCCATGTGGACCAATCACAATGTACGCAAAAAAGCAAGGGTGCTAGTGGCACAGTTGAGGACAGGGTCACATCACCTTAGATATGACACTGGTAGGTGGAATATTCCCAAGGCGGTTTGGGAAGAGAGAACTTGCATTTTCTGCGATAAGGATGTGGTGGGGATGGAATGGCACTTTATCATTGAGTGTGCAGCTTATGAGGATATCCGCATTCAGTATGAAAACAATCTAAATGTTGACATCATGCACCATCTATTTGACGAAGATAAGATCAATCATATCGCTAGCCTTCTAGTGAAGGCTCATAGCAGAAGGATCCGACATCGAAAGGAATATGAAGATGAGTTAATGTTGTTATTCTCTTGGTCCCTTAGGTTGTTCAGCCTCGTGGACGTCATTAAAATCATTCATTCATTCATTCATTCATTTGATGAGTCTCGGAGAAATTGTTAATTTTAGATAACAATAGTATGTTCTATGCTTGCAACAATTACTTCAACATCCTTTGATTAGCCAAATGATAATTTCCTCTTAATTTTCGTTAGCAATAACATTAACCATTAATCACAATGACAGTAACTGTAGATAGAACATGAACAATAAAAAAGCAGAAGACAAGCCAAGATAAGAGAGCACAAGAATTTGGCTCAAGCCAGGGAAAAACCCCAAGATGGAGAAAACCTTTGATCAATTCTTCTTATTATAAATATGCACTATTCAATAGAGAGAGAGTACAATAATACAAAGTGAAAGACAAAATTGACTTGCACAATCACTGTCTAAACAGCCCTATCAAATCTGCAATTTTGCTCTCAGTCAAATCAGCCCTAAACAGAAAGTACACAACAGTTAAAGTTTGGTCAAACTTCTCCAAAACAGCTCGATCAAAGGAGAGAGGAGCTCAAACTCTCTTGCTAGTCAAAGTTAGCTCAAAACAGTCAACAAATATGCAGTCAAATTCGGTCAACCCTGTGGCCAATGCAAGTCAAAGTGCCTAGATCACCTCGACTTTTGTGCCACTAAATGCGACCTCCTGAGACAAATTCTCCCCAAAAAAATTTAAGTCAAAAGTTGCCCAAAAAGTCAAAGTCAACGTTGCGCAAACCTTGGTACTGCAGAAACTTCGGATTTTCGACCCTGTAATTTTTGTCCTCCTTTTTGCCACATGTGTGAGCAAAATCCGCTTCCCAATAGTTGTACAAACCAATCAGATGAGGAGAGAGAGGAAGATGTGTTGTGATGAGACTCCAAATGAGGTTGGACATCACTCTTATTTATATAAGTCGTTGAGGGTCAAAAGACATGTCTATTGGACTTCATGAGCCTACATGATGATGTGGCCGACCTTGACAATTTGCACACGTGTGGGCTTCACTTCAAAAACACATTTCTCCTTGTCCAATTTGGGTGATCTTTAGGTTAATTGTGGTCCTCTCGAAAAGAGGAATTCAATGAAATAATTATCTCCATTAACGAGTTGTCCAAAGTGGAATTTGGCCCTAGTTGTCAATTTTAACATTCCCTCTCAACTAGGGATAATTCCAGCTACCAATATCTGACCATCGATTGTCATGTCATCCAATCATCATGTACCATCCTTGCATCTCGTCTCAACTTTGTTGAACATTGATATAGATAATGACGAAAATCGATCGAGAGTGAGTCACAAGACCTTACCACTCTCCACTGGCAAAAGTAAGTCCACATAACTAGGGGTAGAACCGCAATCAGACTTGATCCTAAATGATCAAGTTGTTGAACATCATGCATCCTAGACATAGGGAGTATGACAGTACACGATGCGTCAATTTGTAGTGCTATAGTCCCTATCCTATTTTCCCAATTCATTGGCTAGATGACGGGTACTTCCAAAGAGTGTTGGACTACATGGGTAAGATGTATCTTAGGGCAACTGTAGGAGAAGGTGAACCATTCATTTTGCTCATATGTCAAAGGAGAAGGTGAACCACTCATCCTATTCATATATCATCAACCATAGGGGAAGCTGAACCACTCACCCTATACACAGCGTACTTATAGGAGAAGGTGAACCACTCACCCTATGGTCGCACATAGCTCCAAGAAGTACCCCAGGACCTTAGGAACTCCCACAGCTCAATGTCCAACTCAAGAAAGACCCTCATGGGAAAGTCCTTCCACGACTCCCAGCCTCTCTCTAAAAGCAATGAATTTGACCTTACCAAGAAGCTTCATGAGAATGTCAACAACCTATTCATCTGTCCTGATGTGTTGGAGCCTTATTGCTCGTTGTTGTACCATATCCTGGATAAAGTGGTACTTGATATCAACATGCTTGGAGCGGTCATGGAACATGGGATTTTCTAAAAGACGAATCCCACTCTGATTATCTCAATAGATAACGGTGGTATCCATCACGTGCTCAAATAGCTCACTGAAGAGCTTCCTCAACCAAACAACTTCACAACAAGCCATACTAGCTACGATATATTTGGCCTCGACGGTGCTTAGAGCAACTGATTTCTGCTTCCTGCTCATCCATGAAACTGAAACAAATCCCAACGAGAAGCAACATCCTAACGTGCTCTTTCTATCCACCACACTGCCAACCTAATCAGCGTCAGAATATCCATGTAGCCTCAAATTCCCAACAATGTATGTCAGTCCATAATTGATAGTGTCACTAAGATATCTTAAAAGATTCTTAGCAGCAACCCAATGTATGTGATGAGGCTCAACCATAAATTGACTCAAAGTATTTACAACAAAGCATATGTTCGAACAGGAGTTTACCAAGAACATCAGGGCCCCCACAAGTTGTCTATACTCAAAAGGGTTTGCCAATTCACGCCCAGCAACACTTCCACATAGCTTCTTGAAGTTGAGTTCAATTGCAGTAGACACAAACTTGCATTCCACCATCCCACATCTTTCTAGCAGCGTCACAATGTATATTCCTCGAGAAAGGAAAATCTCGCTTGGCTTTTGCCAGACCTCCAGGCCTAGGAAGTAATGCATCAGTCCTAGGTCCTTCATCTCAAACTCGGAAGTCAACTACCTCTTGCATTGATAAATGAGAGGGTCTGCACCGGCCAGAAAGAGATCATCAACATAAAGGACCAAAATAAGAGGCATGTCCTTTTCAACCTTGAAGTATAGGTTTGGATCAGCCTAGTTTCTTATAAATCCCGACTTCATAAGATAACTATCAATTCTTTCATACCAAGCCCTAGGGGCTTGCTTCAACCCTTAGAGGGCTTTCTTCAGCCGACAGACATGTGTCCTTCTATCTTGTACTTCAAACCCCCTAAGGTTGTTCCAAATAGACTTCCTCCTTAAGCGAGCCATACAAGAAAGTAGTTTTGACGTCCATTTGATGTAGGCTCCATCCTTGATTGGTGGCGAGAGCAATAATAGATCGGATAGTGGTATATCGGACAATCGATGCAAATATTTTGTCATAGTCCACTCCTTCCTTTTGAGAGAAGTCGCGAGCTACGAACCTGGCCTTATATTTTTCAGCACTCCCATCAGCTCCATGTGTAATTTTGTAAACCCATTTGGAGGTGACCACAGACTTGTCCTTGGGTCTAGACACTACGTCCCAGACATCATTCTTCATGATTGATTCATATTCCTCATTCATCGCATCTTTCCATGCTGAGTGCTTTATGGCTTCTTCGAAAGTGCAAGGTTCACCTTGAACAATAGTACTCATAGCAGCCAAGTACCCTTGATACCTATTCGGCTTCTTACTTTCGCGAAATGTCCCTCTTGGAGGAGTATGTCTTTCAGCATCTTCGAGAGTGTCCTTGAGCCATAGGGATCTTTTCCCTGAGGTAGAGGAATCACAACGAGGTGGATCAATAGGATCCATCGAGCCATCAACATCAAGTATGGGCTCATCTGTTGGAGGTTCATCTTGCTTTTCGATAGCGTCATCGTCATCCTTCCTTGAGATGGGGAGATCTTTGGATTTTCTCGAGGGTCGTGTCTTCATCAAAACTAACATCTCAACTTACGTCCACATCTCTTTGACGAGGTACATAGATTCTATATGCCTTTGAATTTTCATTGTATCTAACAAGTATACATTTCTTCCTGGAAGCTTCCAACTTATTCCTTTTCTCTTCAAGAAAGAGATCCATGTTTTGCATGAGAAGTCATCCACAAATATTGCATAGTATAGGTATTCCCCTAATGAGATTACAGGAAAGATACCAGACAGGTCTAAATGGACCAATTGAAGAATATCAGTAGTCTTGCTTTCACTAGAAGGGAATGGTCCCTTTATATGTTTCCCAGTTGCACAACCTTGAAAAACTCCTTCATGATTCACATTGAATTTTGGCATCCTTGTGACCATCCTCCTTAACCCCAAGCAAGGCTTTGTAACATTGTTAAGAAAATCGTGATTTTATCACGATCTTTTCAAAGCAATGATTTTATCGGCCAATTTTTTTATTTTCAAAAAAAGGCGAAAAAATCACAATCCAATCAGTAAAATCATCGTGGCGCAAAACAGCGACTTTTAAAGGTAATTTCGGTTTTTTTAATCCTTTTGCAGACAGAGGGCAAGAGTGAGAGCTAAGGAGAAGGAGAGCTCATCTACAAAGGCAAGAGAGAAGAAAAGTGAAGGAATTTAGCATCTAATGCAAAGAACAAAGAACCAACTGAACAAAGAAAACAAACAAACAACCAAAAAATCAAGTTTGGACCAAGTTTCTTCAGCAAAGCGTGGTTTTCAGGTATGGACATCACATTTGGCTTCTTCTTTTATTTCTTGTTTTTCCTTAAGATTCTATTACCCATTTATTTTGCATGATTTTTGTTTGGATTTGAGTGTGTGTGTGTTTTTTTTTCATTTTTGTTGCATTTAGTGGGGAAAGTTTTTTTTGGTCAAAAACTGCAAAATCTTGATTATTAGTTTTATTTGTTTAATTCCTTCTTGTGCCCTAGTTTTTTTCCATCATTTTTGCTTGGGTTTGAATCTTTTTTTTTTTTTCCATTGTTGTTGCATTGACTTGAGCGTTTTTTTGTC
Organism: Pinus taeda; assembly: GCA_000404065.3. NCBI lineage: Eukaryota > Viridiplantae > Streptophyta > Pinopsida > Pinales > Pinaceae > Pinus > Pinus taeda. Next base: position 143,851 of record APFE030611063.1, on the reverse strand, counting down.
AAAAATTCAAAATGTTGTATTTAAATTTAGATTTCATTTGTTTAACTTGCAATTCTTCTTGTGCCCTAGGTTCAAACTTCAATCTTACATTAAAACTCAAGATTCAAAAAAGTTAAAAACATGACAAGGAAATTACACCCTTGGTGAGCCTAATGGAGGGTTTGACAGATCAAATTTAACATGCAAGTTATGTGAACATCATATGACAACAGGGTATACAAATTGAAGTATCACCTTGCACAAGTTCCTGTACATGAGGTACGGCCTTGCTCAAATACAAATCCAAAAATCATCTGAATAGCCCTCAAATCATTGGAAGAAATAGAGACAGCCAAATTGTCTAAGGCAGCTCTAAAGAGTCAAATAGCAGGGAGTAGAGTGTCGGGATTGGGAGGTGACTGTGAGAGTGTTACTGGTTCTACTCCAGCGTCAGCATCTCTACTCCCAACCCTGTAGCTACCTCATCAATTTTTGTTCCTATAAACACACCTGGTGCACAACCATCTATCTCGTCAATTATTAAAAAAGGGAGAAGGAAGAAGTTGACAAGTTGTTGGGCAAGTTTCTTATTTAGAGTGATATTCCTTTCAGCGTTGCCAGGAACAATCCATTTTTTCAGCCCACAGTTGATGTTATTGCTACTGTTGGCCCAGGGTACAAAGTCCCTTCATATGATGACTTTAGAGGGCGCATTCTTCAAAATGAAAAGATTGACTGCACTAAGATATTGGAGGAGTTTAGGGAATCATGAGCACACACAAGATGCACTATGATGTTAGATGGTTGAACCGATCAAATGGATAGAAGCTTTATTAACTTCTTGGTTAATTGTCCCAAGGGGACAATGTTTATGAAATCTATTGATGCATCTGCACATATCAAAGACGCACGCTTATTATGTTATTTGTTGGATGTGTTCATTCAGGGGGTGGGTCCATAAATGCTGCAAATTACCTTTTTGCTAGCAAGATGCTTATGGAGAGGCATCCTATCTTATTTTGGACACCTTGTGCTACACATTATTGATTGGATGTTGGAGGACATAGGAAAAGTTTCTTTTGTCAAGGATATTGTTGAATCATCAAAAAGCAATACAAAATTTACATATAATCATGCATTTGTGCCTCATTTGGTGAGACCATTCACCAACAACTTGCAATTACATCGTTTGCCATTTACATATAATCATGCATTTGTGCCTCATTTGATGAGACCATTCACCAACAACTTGCAATTACACTGTTTGCCACCAGTTTCATATCTCTTCAATCCCTCTAAAATTCTATGTGGGATCTGAAGAGAATGTTCTTTCAAAGTGGCGTGCTTTGGCATATAGCCGCAAACCAAAGGGAAAGGCCATATGCAGGTTAGTTTCATACCTGAAAGCTTTTGTGCAAGAGTGCAGGAGGTGTGTAGCATTACTAAACCTTTGGTAAAGGTTCTTCAATTAGTTGATGGAGACAAGCATGCAATGGACTACTTGTATGAGGCCATGCATAGGGCCAAAGAATCTATTAGGAGCTACTATGATGATAAAGAGGATGAAGGGTTTTAGAAACAACAACTCCTATGAGAAGTGATTGATGAGCGATGAAACAATACACTCCATCATCCCATTCATGTCGCAGGGGTCTACTTGAACCCTGCATTTTTTTACTCCTGTGGTTTCTTATTTGATGCTAAGGTCATGGATGGATTCTTCACTTATGTCCAAAGGATGGTGCCATCTCTAGCAAAACGTACAAAAATCTCCAAAGACATGGAGATATACAAGATGGCAAGTGGCACATTTAGTTTTGACATGGTTGTTGTGGATAGGAAGAATAAAATGCCAGGTAAGCATTAGTTTGTTTCAAATTTCATTGTCTCTTCAAGTTCATACTTTGCTTCAACATCCAAATTTCATTTTTTTCTTATGTTTATCTTATTTGTTGTAAATGCATGGTGGAGAAGCTATGATGGCAGAGTACCCAATCTCCAAAAGTTTTCCATTTCAGTGCTTGGCCAAACATGTAGCTCCTCGGGATGCGAGCGCAACTAGAGTGTATTTGAAAAAATACACACCAAGAAGCGCAACAGGTTAAAAATTAAAATATTCTAAATTTCCAATCAATTTTTTGAATTCATTAAATAATATTTTTTTTATAATTATTAATTTATGACCCTTGTACAGGTTGTAGTCGCAACGACTTAATGACATGGTCTACGTCTACTACAATCTTCGATTGTGGGTGAGGCAACTTGAGAGGACACCTGATGTGGAGGTCATCTCATTAGATGGGATTGACACCACTGCTGCATGGCGGGTTGAGGCCAAGAGGCCTATCATGGAGTCGGCCCTTGATTGGTTAGAGCAGGAGGTAGTGGAGGGGTTAGAAGAGGAGGAGCAGGAGCAACAAGTGGAGGAGGTGCCACCACCTACCCCTATCACTAGTAGAAGACATGGTCTACCTCCTATAACACCTAGTTCTTCAGCTTCTAGAGCACAACAGAGTCCATTGCCAACCCCACCGCCTTCCTCATCTAGAGGGAAAGTTGTTACATTTCCTTGCAAAAGGGGCAAAGGAAATCAATAGTACTAGTTATTTGGTTCATTTCATTGTATATGACACTATGACTCATCATATGAGATATATTATTATATTTTTTGTTGATATTTTGAGGCTGAGTTGAGACTCAAGACTTAGCATTCAGGACATGATTCATTGTTATGTGTGATGTAGCACTAGATATGATATTACACATCTTATATACTAGTTCTCTTTTCATATTTATGTGTCAATGCATTTATTTTAAGTTGTGGATGCTTTAGATATTAAAAATTTGAAAAAAAAAAATGAATATTTTTGTATTTGTCTATTTTTTTTTTCCAATTTTCCCGATTTTTTCCCGATTTTCCCGATTTTGGACCCTCGTCGATTTAATATGTTCACAACATTGCTTTGTAATGTAAGTGGGCAAATCTTTGGTGCCAAAATTCACATTGAAGAGAAGTTTCACTTGCCATAGCTCCCAAAGGACTTCCCCCAACTTGATAGAGACGATCAACCCTAAATCCAAGAGTAAATGCATCTTTAGGGTTTCTATGCCAAATATGTACCTTTCCATCAATGAATGTTGCCTTGATGCCTTTATCTTACATCACAGAAATAGACACCAAGTTCTTTTTCAAATCGGGCACATACAATACTTCTTGTAGATGTATGGTTTGACCTTGATTCAAGTGAAGAGTGATAGTTCATATCCCTTTCACAAGGTAGGTAGCATTATCTCCAAGTATGATCTTTACATTAGTTTTCTTCTCAACTAAATTTGAGAGAGCCTCCTTGTATCCAGTTAAGTGCCTTGAGGCTCCACTATCAATTAACCAATGATGTAAAGTATCCGGAGGAGAGGGAATAGATAGAGCATAAATAAGATAAAACTCATCTTGTTTTCCATTTTGGGAGGTCAACCATTTCCATTTCGAACAGCAGGAGCATTCCTCTTTCCTTTGTTGTTGAACTTGTTGTTCCTATGATTGTCATTTCTTTTGTAATCGTTGTTGTTGTTGTCATCATGCCTAGGAGGATTCCTTTTGTTAGGGCACTCTCTAGCATAGTGGTTGAACCTGTTACAATTGTAGCATCTTCCTTTGCCTCTTCCTTTGAATCCCTTCCTAGATCTTGGACCGTGTCACCTTGGACCAACATTATTCTTTCATTTTTCACGAGCGGAGAAGGCAATAGATTCATTTCAATTTGAGAACTTTTCTCTCTCCATCATCCTAGTCAACTCTTGAGTGCATCTAGCCAATAACACATTGAAACCAGGTATCTTATAATTGTTGAGAATGGTGGTGGTAAATACATCCCATGGTCTTGAAAAACCTCCAAATGCAATGAGAGTGATCTCCCTGTTAACAATAACTTCTCCAATAAATAGAAGGTCATTCTTGATTTGTGTTATTCTCATGAAGTAGGATTAGATAGACTCCCCTTTATCCATTTTGATGTCCTTCAGCTTGTTTTCGAGAAAGAGGATTTGATTTGCATTGTTCACTTTGAACATCCCAACCAGCGTATCATATATTTCTTTAGAAGCTTCCAAACCAAAAATATAGGCAACCAAATGCTTTTGAATGGAGTCAATTAAAATTTTCTTTGCTTTGACCTCACCTTTTCTATAATTCGTCATAGCAGCAGTCGGTGCATTTGAAGGCGGCTCCACTACTTTTCCCTACACATAGTCCAATACTTGATGCTCCTCCAAAGTCAGGTCCAAAGTCATCTTTCATGCATAATAGTCAGATTTGTCATTGAGCTTGTCTTCAATCTTGAAGTAATATGTGGAAGCCATGGAGACTTGTCAAATATTCTTTGTTTAACAGATATCTTAGTGATTGTTTTTCTTCCTCTTGCTTGGGCTTTGTCCTCACCTGGGCTCTGATACCATATTAATTTTAAATAACAATGGTATGTTCTATGCTTGCAACAATTACTTCAATGTCCTTTGATTAGCCTAATGATAATTTCCAATAGCAATCACATTAACAATTAATCACATTGACAATCACTGTGGATAGAACATGAACAATAAAATACAAAAGACAAGCCAAGACAAGAGAACACGAGAATTTGGTTCAAGCCAGGGAAAAACCCCAAGATGGGGAAAACCTTGATCAATTCTTCTTATTATAAATATAAAATGTTCAGCACACATAGAGTACAATAATACAAAGTCAAAGTCAAAATTGACTTGCCAGAGCACTGTCCAAAGCAACCTTGTCAAATCTATAATTCTGCTCTCAGTGAAATCAACCCTAACCAAAAAGTCAACAGCTGTCAAATTCTGGTCAAACTTCTCCTAAACAGCGTTGTCAAAGGAGAGAGGAACTCAGCCTCTTTTGTTGGTCAAAGTTAGCTCAAAATAGTCAACAAATCTGCAGTCAAATTCGGTTAACCTAAAGTCAACCTTGTGGTCAATGCAGGTGAAAGTGCCCAGATCACCTCAATTTTTGTGTCAATAAATGTGGCCTGCTAAGACAGAGATTCTCCAAAAAAATCAAAGTCAAAAGATGCTTAGAAAGTCAAAGTCAACACTGGTCAAACTACAGAAAAAACTTCATATTTTCAGCCCTGTAATTTTTGTCCTCCTTTCAACCACACGTGTGAGAAAAATGAGTTGCCCAATAGTTGTACGAACCAATTAGATGAGGAGAGAGAGTAGGATGTGTTGTGATCAGATGCCAAATGATGATGGACATCACTCTTATTTATACAAGTCATTGAGGGTCAAAAGACATGTCTATTGGGCTTCATGAGCCTACATGATGATGCGGCCAACTTTGACAATTTTCACAAGTGTGGGCTTCACTTCAAAAACACATTTCTCCTTGTCCAATTTAGGTGATCTTTAGGTTGATTTTGGTCCTCTAGAAAAGAAGAATTCAATGCAATAGTTATCTCCATCAAATGAGTTGTCCAAAGTGGAATTTGGCCATAGTTGCCAATTTTAATAGAAACTCAAGGTCAAGGCAAGAAGAAAAGGCTTGTTATAATGTATATTAGCTAAGCCAAAGCTCATGATGCTGAAATTTTGATGTTCTATGCTAAAACAATTACTTATTTCAAAAAAAAAAATTTGTTGCAATATTAGTTAAGCAATTGTAGATAGAACATAAACCAAATGCACAATAGAAGATAGCTAAAAACAAAATGAGATAGAGAATTTAGGTCCAATGACTAGGGAAAAACACAAGGGGAAAATGTTGAAATATGTATCTAGGTTCAGTCTTCATAAAGACAAATGTAATCATGATTTTATGTATTTGATGTAATGAGAAAAATAAATTTATTATTGTGATTCTTGAGGAATGGGTTTCATGCTCAAAGCAAATTTACTTTATAGGTCAAGCACCCATTGAGTGCTTCTAAGGCTTGTCATTGAGTCAACAAGTCATAAGAGTCATTGTCATGGGTGGAAGACCCTTTTAGGCATGTTACATATTCTTAAAAAAAAAAAAAAATTGAGTCAAATTAGAGTCAAAGACCCTCCAAGACCTTGTCATGGTGCCTCAAGCAAGTCGGCCTCAAGGAAGCAATTCGTACACACACAAGGTCTAAGCCTATATATAAGAAGGAACTCGACCTCATTTGTACACACACAAGCAAGTTCAATCTCCTCAAGAAAGAAGCTAGAAAAGGACGAAATTCAAGGATAAGAAGAAGAAGAAAATAAATCTAAGTTTTGTAGCTCTCTCTCTCTCTCTCTCTCTCTCTCTCTCTCTCTCTCTCGTGTTAGGATTTCTAAAGTTGTTGGGCAAGTCAAAGTGTTGGAAAGTTGTTGGGCAAGTTGAAGTACTAGAAAGTTGTTGGGCAAGTCAAAATTGTTGGAAAGTTGTAGGGGTCAAAGTTGCGGAAGAAACTGTTGAGGTCGAAGTGGAAGGAGAAACTAGTGGAGTCAAAGTTGCAAAAGACATTGTTGGGATCGAAGTTGTTGAAGAAGTTGTTGGGGTCGAAATTGCTAGAAAGAAATCTAATCAAGGAGAAAGGTTGACTTGGTCTTGGAGGGGTCTTTGTCAAAGGTCTTAGGTCTTGGAATTCGTCATTTGAAGATTCTATAAGAAGAGAAGAATTCTTGTGGGTTTTCCTCTCAATAGGAGAAGTTTTGCACCCTAGCTAGCAGCCTACATTTTGTGTCCTCTTGTCTCATTGATCTTCATTGTTTGGTAGTTGTTTGATGATAGAAAACACAATCATAATCAAGTTAAATAGGAAGCTAATCAAGTTAAGTAAAAAGGCATAACAAGCACTTATCAAAGTAAGAGAAATATTTTAATCTAGATGCCCTAGATTTCTCAACACGGTATCAAAGCTAAGGTCACCACAACAAGAAGAAAAGGTAGCTTGAAGATCATTAATGAAGAAGGATACATAAGGGTCGAGCACAAGGAAATCATCAAGGACTAATCCACTCATCATCTTGAAGGAACTAAGGAGTATCTAAGACACCCTCAAGAGCCTAGCTCATCCAAAGGGGAGTTCTACACATGAAACATTCCTAGGAAGCTCACACATTTTACAATCATCATTACAAGGAAAAGAAGACCCCAAGGACCCTTCCTCCACCCAAAAAAGGACTACACATTGAAGCATCTTGAAGTCTTCATATCCAAGGAAAGCAAGAAAAAGCTTTGCCATCATCATCATCAAGGAAATCAAAGCAATCTCCCTCTCATTGAAGAAAGGTTTACTATTCAAAGAATGCTTGAAGGAAGACATCTTCATCAAGAAGGCATCTTCTATTATCAACATCTTCAATAAGGCATCAAGTTGAAGATATCATCATCAAAGGAGCATATTCACTTGACAAGTAAGTATCTTTATATCTACGTTTGAATCTAAATGACTTCATTCTGCAATGAAAGCAATAAATTGTTTGGGTCATTGAATTTCCTTGCATGGAAAAAGAGGATAGATTTGATCCCCACAAAGAATGAAGTTATTGGGCATGTGAAGAGTTCAATCTCCAAACAGTCACAAGAGGAAGCTTAAGCATTGTTGAAGTATATGAAAGGGGAAATATGAGCTCAAAGAATCCTTATAGAATCAATCAAGGATCCCCTCATCCCTTATGTTGCAAAGTTGGAGAAATCAAAAGAAATCTATGATAAGCTAGTAGAATTGTTCTCTATAAGAACTGTTGGAGAAGTTATATCTTTGAGAACCGAGTTAATACAAGATCAAGGTATCAAAGGAATAAGAGATAACCTCATACCTTATGAGGGTGTCACAAATAAGAGAGCAACTACAAGAGTTGGGGGAAATAATGTCTAACAAAGAGATGACAACCGTTGTGCTCAATGCACTACCTGATGAATGGCGCAACTTTGTATCAAGCATCTATGAAAAGAAGGCAGCCACCCCATTCAATGAACTTTGGTCATTATGTAAGATTGAGGAAACAAGGTTGAAGGAAAAAAGTGATGTGGGATCAAATGAGCAAGTTCAAGCATTTGTTGCCATGGCTAAAAGAAAAGGAAATTTTGGAAAGTTTGGTCCTCAAAAAATGAAGACGACGGATATGTCAAAGATCCAATGCTATGGATGGCAGGAAATATGGGTATTTCAAGAGAGATTGTCCTAAACTCTGGAAGGACAATAAGAAAAAAAAAGAGAATGAAGCCCATATCACTGAAGAAGTAGAAGAACCTGATGAGAAGAAATCCAAGAAGGGATAGATCTTCACTATTAAGGTCCCTTAGGTACATAGCAAGGAGAAGTAGGAGTTGAAAAGACTTCTACCATCATTGTCAAGATGAGAAGCACTATAAGTATGACAAGATGCATCTTCGTAGAAGATGGCATCATATTAGAAAGCATATGATTGAAGAAAAGAAAGTGCTCATGACATTAATATAGAAACTTGAAAGGATAGATAAAGTAAAAATCTACATGGTTGTAGCAGTCATGATAATAGTAGCTCATACCGAAGTAGTAATGGATAGTTGGAAGAAAGTCATCTAGCATAGAAAGAAACCATCATACATCATCAATAGGAAGGAGCATTTGCATGAAGAGGATAATAAAGATCCTACATTGGAATCTTCATTAGAAGGCTCACCTCTACTTGAAAGAAACAAGTGTCTCCTCGATGGTCTACATTCCACCTTGTGTGGGATCCTTTGTTTAGAAGGATGATGGTATGATGACATAGGAGTGTTGCATGGTTGAAGTACTTTCAAGTAAGAAAAGGAAGTTGTCGAAGGAAGTCTAGATGACCAAAAGGAGAAAAGAGGTATGTATGTTGTTGATAAATTAAGTCATGTCATCATATATTTGTGATAGCATGGTTGAATGCTCTATCTCATGAGCACGATCGAATAGAAAGATGCATCAAGGCATATACCTTGAACTCATTCACATATTGATAAGATGAAGTCAACATAGTGTCTCCTCATATGGAATATGAGGTTGTTGACAAGATGAAGGAACTATGTATAGGAGTTCCTAGGGAGCAATATGTGAAGAAAGAAAGGGAGAGCTCGTGAAAAATGCATCTATTGTCACATAAGATAAGTGATCAACATCCGATGACTAGAAGAATTGGCGAAGACATCTCCAGAGAGAAGATATAAAGACCTTCATAAAGTCTTTAAAGGAAGAAGACCCTTGACATTTAGAGTCCTGGAGATGTGCTTATGAATGTGCAAGATGTTGATGTTGCTAGCAAGTCGGCATCATGATGAAAGGCCATCATAAAAGGTAACTTTGATTTGATGTTTATTTTGATTTTGAATAACATCTAGTTGGGTTGTAGCAGGGCTACCGAAAAGAGAGTTGTCGATGTCACCTAGAACTAAGTACTCATGGATATGGATGGAAGATCCTAAAAGGAACACGACTTTGAAGAGGTAGCTATGTGAAGAATAACCAAATGTGGATTGGAAGATCACTTTCTAATGCAAAGAAGGATGACATGACTATTCACCAACGCTATGGTTCATTGGGAGGAAAGTGATGGATGGTTGATGCCCTACAAAGAAGAACTAGAAGATTAAGGCTCCATGATGAAAAAGTTGAAGTTCATGACATCGAAAGGAGAAGCCCTACTAGCAATTGATAGTACCATGATCTCCACCAAAGAGTTGTTGGAAACAAGTCCCTAGTTGAGAAGGAACATGGGCAAGTTCTTTATTAAGAGGAAGCTTGGTATATTCCTTTTATAGGAATGAGTTGGTCCTCCCTAGTTAAGAGGGAGTGACAGATATGGTTCTCTGCTTCATGTGTCATGAAGTAGTCTTATTCAAGGCTATCAGGAGAGACAAACACATCATTCTTGTCTTCATGTTGTGAAGAAAGAGTGGAATATTGGGTAAGCATCTAAGATTGATTTTGATACTATTTGAGGATGTGGTAGGGCATCAAATAGGAAAGAGTAGTCGAAGAGGAAATTCCTTGAGGATGTGTTAATCCAAGATAGGAATTGTCCTAAAAGGACATAACCTATGAACACACGGGTGGGGTATGTGCCTTGAGAGGCAATGATGATGGTGTCTATCAGTCATTAGTCTCGCCATCATTGTGCTCTGAACTTGTGGAGAGATAGAGTTGTTAGTCAAGGCCTTGTTATGTGACAATGTTGGTTGGTATGATGAGATGCAATAAGATAAGCTAAATCGATAACTTATGGGATAGTTTACGAATCTGAAACTTGTTATGAGAATTCTTCAATATGAGAATGTTCAAGTACCATGTATGGATTATGAATACCTCCCTAGTTCAAAGGGAGTGCTGAAATATATAACTAGGTTCAGTCTTCGGGTTGAAGTTGCAGGAGAAACCGTTGGGGTTGAAGTCGCAGAAGGCACTGCTGGGATTGAAGTTGTTGAAGAAGTTGTTAGGGTCAAAATTGTTAGAAAGAAATCTCATCAAGGAGAAAGGTTGACCTGGCCTTGGAGGGGTCTTTGTCAAAGGTCTTAAGTCTTGGAATTCGTCATTTGAAGATTCTATAAGAAGAGAAGAATTCTTGTGGGTTTTCCTCTCAAGAGGAGAGGTTTTGGCCCTGGCTAGCAGCGTACATTTTGTGTCCTCTTGTCTCTTCGATCTTCATTGTTTGCTAGTCATTTGATGATAGAAAACACAATAATAATCAAGTTAATGAAGAAGCTAATCAAGTTAAGTAAAAAGACATCACAAGAACTTATCAAAGTAAGAGAAATCTTTTAATCTAGCTACCCTATATTTCTCAAAAGAAAACCCAATCAAATGCTTCTTCTATTAGATATCAATTGTTTAGCAGAGATACAGAGTATAATGAGAGATCAAGAGATTGAGTAAGTTCACCCAAATCTAAACAAGTTGTAGCATGAATATCACTGATAGTAGCAGCAGATGCGAACATTGAATCAACCTTCCTTTGAATTGGATCAACACTGAAACACTCGAGCACTGAATCAACCTTGGCTCACCAAGTTTTGCTCTTACTCTCCAAGTCTCTCTCTCTCTCTCTCTCTCTCTCTCTCTCGCTTACAATCTTCTTCAAATCTCTCCAACTCTCTCTCTGTCTCTCAAGTTCGAACTCTTCTTTCACAATGCACAAGTAGTCGTAGTCAAGTGAGAAGACATGAGACACATATATAGGAGGAGCAACGAATTCTTGTCATAAAAGAGGGGCAATACACATGCCTTGAGGAAGAGTAGCATATGCCATTTAGGGGAGTGTAACTCATGCCATTAAGGAGAGAAACGCATGTCTTATTAACTTATGTCATTAAGTAACTTATGCCATTAAGAGAGGAGCTCATGCCTTAGTAACTTATACCAATAAGAGAGGTAAGCATGCCTTAGTTAACGAGAGTGTAACATATGCATTGAATCTTTTATGACATGTCTTTAATGAGTGTAAGAGGAATATGTCATGTCTTTAATAAGTGCACAAGAAAGTGTAATGTATCATTAAGAGAGAGAGAGAGAGAGAGAGCTAGGTAGTGCCATGAGAGTCATCAAGTAGAGGTGCGAAGTGATTGAGGTGAAGAAGGTAAGGTGACTTCTAATTCCTTTTAATAATAATATTATAGTATCATAAAGGATAATAATAACAATAATATTGATTATTAAGTTGGGATTAAACTATTAAGATTGATTAATGATGTAATACCCCTTCGTTGTATGTAACACTCTATTGACCTACGCTGAGAAAAGCTAGGTCTGATATGTAACAATGAAAGTAAATATTTGATTATTAAATAAAATAATTTAATCACTTGGAAAAGCGAGACAACAAGAGATGAGATTCTTGCCAAATTCCATTAGTGAATGGGAATGGATAATTCTTTCATGATAAGACTTCTAGATCCAAATCTAGATAAGCGGGAGATAAAGGCAAGCTTTTATGAGGTGGCTTGTAATTCCTTTTAATAATAATATCATAGTATCATAAAGGATAATAATAATATTAATAATATTAATAATATTAATTATTAAGTTGGGTTTAATTTATTAGGATTGATAATGATGTAACACCCCTCCATTGTACTTAACACTCTATTGACCTATGCTGAGAAAAGCTAGGTCTGATATGTAACAATGAAAGTAAATATTTTATTATCAAATAAAATAATTTAATGACTTGGAAAAGTGAGACACCAAGAGATGAGATTCTTGCCAAATACCATTGGTGAATGGGAATGGATAATTCTTTCATGATAAGACTTCTAGATCTAAATCTAGATAAGCTTAATGGATTTGGAGATAAATATCCATTAAGCTACTTAGCTGGAGAAAGATGCTAAGTTAAGAAAAAACATAAAAGCCTTGCAGGAGATAAAGACAAGCTTTTATGAGGAAAAGCCTCACGGGAGATAAAGGCAAGCTTTTTTGGGAAAAGCCTAGGCAAATGGATAAAAGAGATCCATAAAAGCGAGACGTCGGGAATGGATAATTCTTTCATGATAAGACTTCTAGATCTAAATCTAGATAAGCTTAATGGATTTGGAGATAAATATCCATTAAGCTACTTAGCTGGAGAAAGATGCTAAGTTAAGAAAAACATAAAAGCCTTGTGGAAGATAAAGGCAAGCTTTTATGAGGAAAAGCCTCGCGGGAGATAAAGGCGAGCTTTTTTGGGAAAAGCCTAGGCAAATGGATAAAGGGGATCCATAAAAGCAGAGCGTCGCTGATGGAAACCACATCGTGAAAAAGGGTATTAGATACCCATTGAAGAGATCACCAGAGGCAGTTGATCCATGGCAAGAACTCTCGGCTCAAGGTGAACTGGAGGAATTCAATTCTAGGTCGGGTGGCGGTGCTCGATTCCTCAAGTGGCATTCTTTCCAATTGCTCTTGTCTGAATCACTTGCATGGGATGCACTATATGTTTACTCCTTACTTTTTATGTTGTTTAATCTCTCAACATATGTGTATAGTTGTATGTGTTATCTTTATAAGGATGATTGAATACTTATGCATGTGACCACTATTGAATCCAAGTGTAGATTTAGTGATGGGAGCATAGTAGGTAATTATTAATATTGGACCAAGGAGTTATATGTCACATGTGACAAATGGAATAATTTGCATGTGACCACTATGCATGAGTAGAATTGCCCGTGTTAATGAGATGATTATATACAGATGCATGGGATAACTATTGAATCTAAATTTAATCACAATTAAATTTAGTGAAGGAACATAATGTGGCTTTTACGAATGTGTCAAGGAGGTATGTAACAAATGATAAGTTAAGTGATTTTCCTTCAACTATACTTGATTACCAATTGATGCAAGGTGATTTACTATTTTTCGAAATTCATACTTGAGATGCTAGACATGACTTTCTATTTTTAGAAAAGTCACTCTAGAATTGTCAGAAATTTGATTTTATTCAAGGAAATTCATCCTTGAAATGCCAATTTTCAACACATGAAACCTTTAAGAAAGTCCTTAAGTTGAGGGAAGAAAAACTAGGGTGTCCCTCTTAGGACAAACACCTAAGACGAGAATTTATGGATGAAATTGAAGTGAATGGCTAGCAAATTGATAGCTTTTGTGGCAAACCTTATCTACTTGATGTTTAGGTTATCCAACCACCAAAATCTTCTCTCCCTAGAAATTTGCGCCAAGCCCTAACTCATTCTCTACCATTGAAAGGAACGAAATTTAAGAGAGAGAAAATATAGAGGAAAAGTGAGATTCATCGCTAACAATTCGGATTAGTGCCTTGTCCTTTGGACATATGGAGTCAAGGATGCCTCAGATTAGCTAAACTTGCTTCCAAGGAGGCTGAAATTTGTTGCCCTAGCAACAAATTTCAAGCATTTACCCACTCAAAGCAATATTGGATATTTATGCGAGAGCTACTAGGAGTTCATCACTAGGATAATTCTTACATTTCATGTATGGGTAAATGCATGCAGTATTCATCTAGCTAGTATTCAATTAATCTTCACTAAAATAATGGCACAATTGTAGCATCAACTAGAATCAATCATCCCATATATTAGACATAGAAAATAGATCTTCAACAATTAAGAGTACTTACAAGACAATATGCAAGAAATCCATCCATTAATCCAAAGAATATGTTAAATTTGGCACCTAGGGCCAAACATCACTTTGGACAGCTCTTATGAGGAAACTAATATTTTTCTTGGATTCCTCTTTCTGAGAAGTGTAGGATTGATCTAAAGATCATCCCATTCTGACATGTACAAATGAAGTTATGAATTTATTTTGATTATGGACAAATTGTCAAGGTCGACCAGCGATCAAATTAGCCTCCTCCAGCCTTCAATGTTGCATATAAATACAAGGTATCTCGTCTTCTTTTCGGCATCTCATCTCATTTGTTGAAATTTGGTACCGGAGGACAGGTGGTTCCCTAAAGCTTTGATCTTTGGAATAGGGAAAAGTGTCCAAAAGAATTTAATTTTTCTCCTAAAGTAACTTTATATTTTTTATAAAGTTAAATCTAATTTAAAAGTGACTTTAAGTGATAAAGTTACTAAAGTCTAATTTTAAAGTGACGTTAATAAAAATTAATAAAATTAGAAAGAAAAGTGACTTTGAAAATAATGACTAAGTGGGTTTTATTAAGTAGGGTGAAGTTAAAAAATAAAAAGTGAGATTTAAATGAGCATTTAATCTCAGCCCTAGATCTCAATCTATTTCAGCCATTGGATTTAGAGGTTACCCAAAAGTCACTTAAGATTAAATTAAAGGAGGAAAATGAGACAAAAGATCTTTCATTCTTTTATGAGCAGATTGAGAGAAGGAGAGCAAGAGAGCAAGGGAGATTTCTGGACAAAGAGGAGAAGGGGACAGCAGCTTGGCACACATTCCAAGGCAGCAGTTGAACAGATTTGTACAGCTGATTCAACATACAGTGAAAGGTTGATTTTGGCACGATTTTCTAGAAATCCGTACAGCTTGTTTGCACAGAAATCGATAAGTGTTTGCACAGAAATTGAGGAGCAGTTCGCTGTTTTTCTGCATGCAAATCGAGGTCCGTACAGCGCATTTATTGCAGTGCGCACATCGCATTTAATGCAGGACGTACATCAGCATTTAAGGCTGAAAGTGGACACGAAAATCGAAGAGGTCGTACAGCATTTATTGCTGTCATGTTTGTTGTAATTTCCAATTTGCTATGAGGCACGAGAAAAGAGATAAGTTGTAAATTTGCTTGCTGATTTTTTGCTGAATATTTCTCACTGTAAAAAAGGCATTTTTAGAAATAAAAAAGAGCTCTCGAACTGGTTTTCCCCAAGAGTTGTAGGGGGTTCTTCCAGTGTCACATTGACCAAAAATCACTGTGTTCAAATGTGTTAAATGACTGTTTGTACCTGCTGATTTTTTGTTTCTGCATTTTCCAGCATTCTGTAAAATTTCCAGAATTTGTGTTTTGTGCAAAAATTTATTTTTTCAGTTGTTGAATGTATGGATATGGGAAAGGGCATTTAACTATATGGGAGAAATAAGGTGAAACTGAAA